>CAJHQQ010004797.1:0-23537 GCA_905132885.1 Moricandia moricandioides | reverse complement strand
GATACTAATAAAGCCAGAAAGAATCACGATGTAAGAAGCTTGATTTGGACTCATTAATCAGTGTAGAATCACCCTGAAGTTGAATCAAATATCATTGGAGTTATGATGAAGAAGTTATCCCACTTAACCGTAGTGATTCCAGTTTACTTCTGTTTGGAGATTTGGCAATTATTCTTGATTAAATAAAACCAGAATGAATCACGATGTAAGAAAACTTGATCTGGACTCATAAATCAGTTTAGAATCATCCCTGAAGTTGATCAAGATCATTATGAGGTTTTAATGAATCAGTTATCCCCTTTTAACCGAAGTGATTCCAGTTTGCCCTGTTTGGAGATTTGGGAATTTATTCTTGATACTACATAAAACCAGAATGCAACATGATGTAAGAATCTTGATTTGGAACGCATTATTATCAGTGTTGAAGTCACCCTGAAGGTTGAATCAATATCATGTGGAGTTATGATGAAGAAGTTATCTCACTTTTAACCGAAAATGATTCCAGTTTGTCCTGTTTGGAATTTGGCAATTTCTTTTTGATACTAATAAAACGAGAATGAATCACGATGTAAGAAGCTTGATTTGAACTCATAAATCAGTGTCGAATCACCCTGAAGTTGACTCAAGATCATAGGAGTTATGATGAAGAAGTTATCCCACTTTTAACCGAAGTGATTCCAGTTTACCCTGTTTGGAGATTTGAGAATTTATTCTTGATACTAATAAACCAGAATGAATCACGATGTAAGAAGCTTGATTTGGACTCATTAATCAGTGTAGAATCACCCTGAAGTTGAATCAATATCATTGGAGTTATGATGAAGAAGTTATCCCTCTTTTAACCGAAGTGATTCCAGTTTGTCCTGTTTGGAGATTTGGCAATTTCTTCTTGATACAAATAAAACCAGAATGAATCACGATGTAAGAAGCTTGATTTGGACTCATAAATCAGTGTAGAATCATCCTGAAGTTGAATCAATATCATTGGACTTATGATGAAGAAGTTATCCCACTTTTAACCGTAGTGATTCCAGTTTACCCTGTTTGGAGATTGGGGAATTTATTCTTGATATTAATAAAACCAGAATGAATCATGATGTAAGAAGCTTGATTTGGACTCATAAATCAGTGTAGAATCACCCTGAAGTTGAATCAATATCATTGGACTTATGATGAAGAAGTTATCCCACTTTTAACTGAAGTGATTCGAGTTTGTCCTGTTTGGAGATTTGGGAATTTATTCTTGATACTAATAAAACCAGAATAAATCACAATGTAAGAAGATTGATTTGGACTCATTAATCAGTGTAGAATCACCCTGAAGTTGAATCAATATCTTTGGACTTATGATGAAGAAGATATCCCACTTTTAACCGAAGTGATTCCAGTTTGTCCTGTTTGGAGATTTGGGAATTTATTCTTGATAGTAATAAAACCAGAATGAATCACGATGTAAGAAGATTGATTTGGACTCATTAATTAGTGTAGAATCACCCTGAAGTTGAATCAATATCATTGGAGTTATGATGAAGAAATTATCCCACTTTTAACCGTAGTGATTCCAGTTTACCCTGTTTGGAGATTTGACAATTTATTCTTGATACAAATAAAACCAGAATGAATCACGATGTAAGAAACTTGATCTGGACTCATCAATCAGCTTAGAATCATCCTGAAGTTGAATCAAAATCATAGGAGTTATGATGAAGAAGTTATCCCACTTTTAACCGAAGTGATTCCAGTTTGCCCTGTTTGGAGATTTGAGAATTTATTCTTGATACTAATAAAACCAGAATGAATCACGATGTAAGAATCTTGAATTGGACTCATAAGTCAGTGTAGAATCATCCTGAAGTTGAATCAATATCATTGGACTTATGATGAAGAAGTTATCCCACTTTTAACCGTAGTGATTCCAGTTTACCCTTTTTGGAGATTTGGCAATTTCTTCTTGATACAAATAAAACCAGACTGAATCACGATGTAAGAATCTTGATCTGGACTCATAAATCAGATTATAATCATCCTGAAGTTGAATCAATATCATTGGAGTTATGATGAAGAAGTTATCCCACTTTTAATCGAAGTGATTACAGTTTGCCCTGTTTGGAGATATGTCAATTTCTTCTTGATACTAAAAAAACCAGAATGAATCACGATGTAAGAAACTTGATTTGGACTCATAAATTAGTGTCGAATCACCCTGAATTTGACTCAAGATCATAGGAGTTATGATGAAGAAGTTATCCCACTTTTAACCGAAGTGATTCCAGTTTGCCCTGTTTGGAGATTTGGGAATTTATTCTTGATACTAATAAAACCAGAAAGAATCACGATGTAAGAAGCTTGATTTGGACTCATTAATCAGTGTAGAATCACCCTGAAGTTGAATCAATATCATTGGAGTTATGATGAAGAAGTTATCCCACTTTTAACCGTAGTGATTCCAGTTTACTCTGTTTGGAGATTTGGCAATTTATTCTTGATATAAATAAAACCAGAATGAATCACGATGTAAGAAACTTGATCTGGACTCATAAATCAGTTTAGAATCATCCTGAAGTTGAATCAAGATCATAGGAGTTTTGATGAAGAAGTTATCCCACTTTTAACCGAAGTGATTCCAGTTTGCCCTGTTTGGAGATTTGGGAAATTATTCTTGATACTAATAAAACCAGTATGAATCACGATGTAAAAATCTTGATTTGGACTCATAATTCATTGTAGAATCAACCTGAAGTTGAATCAATATCATTGGACTTATGATGAAGAAGTTATCCCACTTTTAAACGTAGTGATTCCAGTTTACCCTGTTTGGAGATTTGGCAAATTCTTGTTGATACAAATAAAACCAGAACGAATCACGATGTAAGAAGCTTGATCTGGACTCATAAATCAGTTTATAATCATCCTGAAGTTGAATCAATATCATTGGACTTATGATGAAGAAGTTATCCACTTTTAACCGAAGAGATTCCAGTTTGCCCTGTTTCGAGATTTAAGAATTTATTCTTGATACTAATAAAACCAGAATAAATCACGATGTAAGAAGCTTGATTTGGACTCATTAATCAGTGTAGAATCACCCTGAAGTTGAATCAATATCATTGGAATTATGATGAAGAAGTTATCCCACTTTTAACCGAAGTGATTCTAGTTTGCCCTGTTTGGAGATTTGGCAATTTGTTCTTGATACAAATTAAACCAGAATGAATCACGATGTAAGAAGCTTGATTCGGACTCATAAGTCAGTGTAGAATCATTCTGAAGTTGAATCAATATCATTGGACTTATGATGAAGAAGTTATCCCACTTTTAACCGTAGTGATTCCAGTTTACCCTGTTTGGAGATTTGGCAATTTCTTCTTGCTACAAATAAAACTAGAATGAATCACGATGTAAGAAGCTTGATCTGGACTCATAAATCAGTTTATAATCATTCTGAAGTTGAATCAATATCATTGGACTTATGATGAAGAAGTTATCCCACTTTTAACCGAAGTGATTCCAGTTTGCCCTGTTTGGAGATTTAAGAATTTATTCTTGATACTAATAAAACCAGAATAAATAACGATGTAAGAAGCTTGATTTGGACTCGTTAATCAGTGTAGAATCACCCTGAAGTTGAATCAATATCATTGGAATTATGATGAAGAAGTTATCCCACTTTTAACCGTAGGTCATTCCAGTTTGCCCTGTTTGGGGATTTGGCAATTTCTTCTTGATACAAATAAAACCAGAATGAATCACGATGTAAGAAGCTTTATTTGGACTCATAAATCAGTGTAGAATCATCCTGAAGTTGAATCAATATCATTGGACTTATGATGAAGAAGTTATCCCACTTTTAACCGTAGTGATTCCAGTTTACCCTGTTTGGAGATTTGGGAATTTATTCTTGATACTAATAAAACCAGAATGAATCACGATGTACGAAGCTTGATTTGGACTCATAAATCAGTGTAGAATCACCCTGAAGTTGAATCAATATCATTGGACTTATGATGAAGAAGTTATCCCACTTTTAACCGAAGTGATTCCAGTTTGTCCTGTTTGGAGATTTGGGAATTTATTCTTGATACTAATAAAACCAGAATAAATCACGATGTAAGAAGCTTGATTTGGACTCATTAATCAGTGTAGAATCACCCTGAAGTTGAATCAATATCTTTGGACTTATGCTGAAGAAGTTATCCCACTTTTAACCGAAGTGATTCCTGTTTGCCTTGTTTTGCGATTTGGGATTTTATTCTTGATACTAATAAAACCAGAATGAATCACGATGTAAGAAGATTGATTTGGACTCATTAATCAGTGTAGAATCACCCTGAAGTTGAATCAATATCATTGGAGTTATGATGAAGAAGTTATTCCACTTTTAAACGTAGTGATTTCAGTTTATCCTGTTTGGATATTTGGCAATTTATTCTTGATACAAATAAAACCAGAATGAATCACTATTTAAGAAACTTGATCTGGACTCATAAATCAGTTTAGAATATTCCTGAAGTTGAATCAAGATCATAGGAGTTATGATGAAGAAGTTATCCCACTTTTAACCGAAGTGATTCCAGTTTGCCCTGTTTGGAGATTTGGGAATTTATTCTTGATACTAATAAAACCATAATGAATCACGATGTAAGAATCTTGAATTGGACTCATAAGTCAGTGTAGAATCATCCTGAAGTTGAATCAATATCATTGGACTTATGATGAAGAAGTTATCCCACTTTTAACCGTAGTGATTCCAGTTTACCATGTTTGGAGATTTGGAAATTTCTTCTTGATACAAATAAAACCAGAATGAATCACGATGTAAGAAGCTTGATCTGGACTCATAAATCAGTTTATAATCATCCTGAAGTTGAATCAATATCATTGGACTTATGATGAAGAAGTTATCCCACTTTTAACCGAAGTGATTCCAGTTTGACCTGTTTGGAGATTTAAGAATTTATTCTTGATACTAATAAAACGAGAATAAATCACGATGTAAGAAGTTTGATTTGGACTCATTAATCAGTGTCGAATCACCCTGAAGTTGAATCAATATCATTGGACTTATGATGAAGAAGTTATCCCACTTTTAACCGAAGTGATTCCAGTTTGCCCTGTTTGGAGATTTAAGAATTTATTCTTGATACTAATAAAACCAGAATAAATCACGATGTAAGAAGCTTGATTTGGACTCATTAATCAGTGTAGAATCACCCTGAAGTTGAATCAATATCATTGGAATTATGATGAAGAAGTTATCCCACTTTTAACCGAAGTGATTCTAGTTTGCCCTGTTTGGAGATTTGGCAATTTCTTCTTGATACAAATTAAACCAGAATGAATCACGATGTAAGAAGCTTGATTTGGACTCATAAGTCAGTGTAGAATCACCCTGAAGTTGAATCAATATCATTGGACTTATGATGAAGAAGTTATCCCACTTTTAACCGAAGTGATTCCAGTTTGCCCTGTTTGGAGATTTGGGAATTTATTCTTGATACTAATAAAACCAGAATAAATCACGATGTAAGAAGCTTGATTTGGACTCATTAATCAGTGTAGAATCACCCTGAAGTTGAATCAATATCATTGGACTTATGATGAAGAAGTTATCCCACTTTTAGCCGAAGTGATTCCAGTTTGCCCTGTTTGGAGATTTGGCAATTTCTTTTTGATAATAATAAAACGAGAATGAATCACGATGTAAGAAGCTTGATTTGAACTCATAAAGCAGTGTGAATCACCCTGAAGTTGACTCAAGATCATAGGAGTTATGATGAAGAAGTTATCCCACTTTTAACCGAAGTGATTCCAGTATGCCCTTTTTGGAGATTTGGCAATTTCTTCTTGATACTAATAAAACGAGAATGAATCACGATGTAAGAAGCTTGATTGGACTCATAAGTCAGTGTAGAATCATCCTGAAGTTGAATCAATATCATTGGACTTATGATGAAGAAGTTATCCCACTTTTAACCGTAGTGATTCCAGTTTACCCTGTTTGGAGATTTGGCAATTTCTTCTTGATACAAATAAAACCAGAATGAATCACGATGTAAGAAGCATGATCTGGACTTATAAATCAGTTTATAATTATCCTGAAGTTGAATCAATATCATTGGACTTATGACGAAGAAGTTATCCCACTTTTAACCGAAGTGATTCCAGTTTACCCTGTTTGGAGATTTGGCAATTTATTCTTGATACAAATGAAACCAGAATGAATCACGATGTAAGAAGCTTGATTTGGAGTCACAAATCAGTGTCGAATCACCCTGAAGTTGACTCAAGATCATAGAAGTTTGCCCTGTTTAGAGATTTGGGAATTTATTCTTGATACTAATAAAACCAGAATGAATCACGATGTAAGAAGCCTGATTTGGACTCATTAATCAGTGTAGAATCACCCTGAAGTTGACTCAAGATCATAGGAGTTATGATGAAGAAGTTATCCCACTTTTAACCGAAGTGATTCTAGTTTGCCATCTTTGGAGATTTGGCAACTTATTCTTGATACCATTAAAACCAGAATGAATCACGATGTAAGAAGCTTGATTTGGACTCCTAAATCAGTGTAGAATCATCCTGAAGTTGAATCAATATCATTGGACTTATGATGAACAAGTTATCCCACTTTTAACCGTAGTGATTCCAGTTTGCCCTGTTTGGAGATTTGGGAATTTATTCTTGATATTAATAAAACCAGAATGAATCACGATGTAAGAAGCTTGATTTGGATTCATAAATCAGTGTAGAATCACCCTGAAGTTGAATCAATATAATTGGACTTATGATGAAGAAGTTATCCCACTTTTAACCGAAGTGATTCCAGTTTGTCCTGTTTGGAGATTTGGGAATTTATTCTTGATACTAATAAAACCAGAATAAATCACGATGTAAGAAGATTGATTTGGACTCATTAATCAGTGTAGAATCACCCTGAAGTTGAATCAATATCATTGGACTTATGATGAAGAAGTTATCCCACTTTTAACCGAAGTGATTCCAGTTTGCCCTGTTTTGAGATTTGGGAATTTATTCTTGAAACTAATAAAACCAGAATGAATCACGATGTAAGAAGATTGATTTGGACTCATTAATCAGTGTAGAATCACCCTGAAGTTGAATCAATATCATTGGAGTTATGATGAAGAAATTATCCCACTTTTAACCGTAGTGATTCCAGTTTACCCTGTTTGGAGATTTGGCAATTTATTCTTGATACAAATAAAACCAGAATGAATCAAGATGTAAGAAACTTGATCTGGACTCATCAATCAGTTTATAATCATCCTGAAGTTGAATCAAGATCATAGGAGTTATGATGAAGAAGTTATCCCACTTTTAACCGAAGTAATTCCAGTTTGCCCTGTTTGGAGATTTGGGAATTTATTCTTGATACTAATAAAACCAGAATGAATCACGATGTAAGAATCTTGAATTGGACTCATAAGTCAGTGTAGAATCATCCTGAAGTTGAATCAATATCATTGGACTTATGATGAAGAAGTTATCCCACTTTTAACCGTAGTGATTCCAGTTTACCCTATTTGGAGATTTGGCAATTTCTTCTTGATACAAATAAAACCAGAATTAATCACGATGTAAGAATCTTGATCTGGACTCATAAATCAGTTTATAATCATCCTGAAGTTGAATCAATATCATTGGACCTTTGATGAAGAAGTTATCCCACTTTTAACCGAAGTGATTCCAGTTTGTCCTGTTTGGAGATTTAAGAATTTATTCTTGATACTAATAAATCCAGAATAAATCATGATGTAAGAAGTTTGATTTGGACTCATTAATCAGTGTCCAATCACCCTGAAGTTGAATCAATATTATTGGACTTATGATGAAGAAGTTATCCCACTTTTAACCGAAGTGATTCCAGTTTGCCCTGTTTGGAGATTTGGGAATTTATTCTTGATACTAATAAAACCAGAAAGAATCACGATGTAAGAAGCTTGATTTGGACTCATTAATCAGTGTAGAATCACCCTGAAGTTGAATCAATATCATTGGAGTTATGATGAAGAAATTATCCAACTTTTAACTGTAGTGATTCCAGTTTACTCTGTTTGGAGATTTGGCAATTTATTCTTGATATAAATAAAACAAGAATGAATCACAATGTAAGAAACTTGATCTGGACTCATAAATCAGTTTAGAATCATCCTGAAGTTGAATCAAGATCATAGGAGTTTTGATGAAGAAGTTATCCCACTTTTAACCGAAGTGATTTCAGTTTGTCCTGTTTGGAGATTTGGGAATTTATTCTTGATACTAATAAAACCAGAATGAATCACGACGTAAAAATCTTGATTTGGACTCATAAGTCATTGTAGAATCATCCTGAAGTTGAATCAATATCATTGGACTTATGATGAAGAAGTTATCCCACTTTTAACCGTAGTGATTCCAGTTTACCCTGTTTGGAGATTTGGCAATTTCTTCTTGATACAAATAAAACCAGAACGAATCACGATGTAAGAAGCTTGATTTGGACTCATTAATCAGTGTAGAATCACCCTGAAGTTGAATCAATATCATTGGAATTATGATGAAGAAGTTATCCCACTTTTAACCGAAGTGATTCTAGTTTGCCCTGTTTGGAGATTTGGCAATTTCTTCTTGATACAAATTAAACCAGAATGAATCACGATGTAAGAAGCTTGATTCGGACTCATAAGTCAGTGTAGAATCATTCTGAAGTTGAATCAATATCATTGGACTTATGATGAAGAAGTTATCCCACTTTTAACCGTAGTGATTCCAGTTTACCCTGTTTGGAGATTTGGCAATTTCTTCTTGATACAAATAAAACCAGAATGAATCACGATGTAAGAAGCTTGATCTGGACTCATAAATCAGTTTATAATCATCCTGAAGTTGAATCAATATCATTGGACTTATGATGAAGAAGTTATCCCACTTTTAACCGAAGTGATTCCAGTTTGCCCTGTTTGGAGATTTAAGAATTTATTCTTGATACTAATAAAACCAGAATAAATAACGATGTAAGAAGCTTGATTTGGACTCATTAATCAGTTTAGAATCACCCTGAAGTTGAATCAATATCATTGGAATTATGATGAAGAAGTTATCCCACTTTTAATCGTAGGTCATTCCAGTTTGCCCTGTTTGGGGATTTGGCAATTTCTTCTTGATACAAATAAAACCAGAATGAATCACGATGTAAGAAGCTTGATTTGGACTCATAAATCAGTGTAGAATCACCCTGAAGTTGAATCAATATCATTGGACTTATGATGAAGAAGTTATCCCACTTTTAACCGAAGTGATTCCAGTTTGTCCTGTTTGGAGATTTGGGAATTTATTCTTGATACTAATAAAACCAGAATAAATCACGATGTAAGAAGCTTTATTTGGACTCATTAATCAGTGTAGAATCACCCTGAAGTTGAATCAATATCTTTGGACTTATGATGAAGAAGTTATCCCACTTTTAACCGAAGTGATTCCAGTTTGCCTTGTTTCGCGATTTGGGAATTTATTCTTGATACTAATAAAACCAGAATGAATCGCGATGTAAGAAGATTGATTTGGACTCATTAATCAGTGTAGAATCACCCTGAAGTTGAATCAATATCATTGGAATTATGATGAAGAAGTTATTCCACTTTTAACCGTAGTGATTTCAGTTTATCCTGTTTGGAGATTTGGCAATTTATTCTTGATACAAATAAAACCAGAATGAATCACGATGTAAGAAACTTGATCTGGACTCATAAATCAGTTTAGAATCATCCTGAAGTTGAATCAAGATCATAGGAGTTATGATGACGAAGTTTTCCCAGTTTTGACCGAAGTGATTCCAGTTTGCCCTGTTTGGAGATTTGGGAATTTATTCTTGATACTAATAAAACCAGAATGAATCACGATGTAAGAATCTTAAATTGGACTCATAAGTCAGTGTAGAATCATCCTGAAGTTGAATCAATATCATTGGACTTATGATGAAGAAGTTATCCTACTTTTAACCGTAGTGATTCCAGTTTACCCTGTTTGGAGATTTGGCAATTTCTTCTTGATACAAATAAAACCAGAATGAATCACGATGTAAGAAGCTTTATCTGGACTCATAAATCAGTTTATAATCATCCTGAAGTTGAATCAATATCATTGGACTTATGATGAAGAAGTTATCCCACTTTTAACCGAAGTGATTCCAGTTTGCCCTGTTTGGAGATTTAAGAATTTATTCTTGATACTAATAAAACCAGAATAAATCACGATGTAAGAAGCTTGATTTGGACTCATTAATCAGTGTAGAATCACCCTGAAGTTGAATCAATATCATTGGACTTATGATGAAGAAGTTATCCCACTTTTAACCGAAGTGATTCCAGTTTGCCCTGTTTGGAGATTTGGCAATTTCTTCTTGATACAAATTAAACCAGAATGAATCATGATGTAAGAAGCTTGATTTGGACTCATAAGTCAGTGTAGAATCATTCTGAAGTTGAATCAATATCATTGGACTTATGATGAAGAAGTTATCCCACTTTTAACCGTAGTGATTCCAGTTTACCCTGTTTGGAGATTTGGCAATTTCTTCTTGATACAAATAAAACCAGAATGAATCACGATGTAAGAAGCTTGATCTGGACTCATAAATCAGTTTATAATCATCCTGAAGTTGAATCAATATCATTGGACTTATGATGAAGAAGTTATCCCACTTTTAACCGAAGTGATTCCAGGTTGCCCTGTTTGGAGATTTAAGAATTTATTCTTGATACTAATAAAACAAGAATAAATAACGATGTAAGAAGCTTGATTTGGACTCATTAATCAGTGTAGAATCACCCTATAGTTGAATCAATATCACTGGAATTATGATGAAGAAGTTATCCCACTTTTAACAGAAGTGATTCCAGTTGTCCTGTTTGGAGATTTGGCAATTTCTTCTTGATACAAATAAAACCAGAATGAATCACGATGTAAGAAGCTTGATTTGGACTCATAATTCAGTGTAGAATCATCCTGAAGTTGAATCAATATCATTGGACTTATGATGAAGAAGTTATCCCACTTTTAACCGTAGTGATTCCAGTTTACCCTGTTTGGAGATTTGGGAATTTATTCTTGATACTAATAAAACCAGAATGAATCACGATGTAATAAGCTTGATTTGGACTCATAAATCAGTGTAGAATCACCCTGAAGTTGAATCAATATCATTGGACTTATGATGAAGAAGTTATCCCACTTTTAACCGAAGTGATTCCAGTTTGTCCTGTTTGGAGATTTGAGAATTTATTCTTGATACTAATAAAACCAGAATAAATCACGACGTAAGAAGCTTAATTTGGACTCATTAATCAGTGTAGAATCACCCTGAAGTTGAATCAATATCATTGGACTTATGATGAAGAAGTTATCCCACTTTTAACCGAAGTGATTCCAGTTTGCCCTGTTTGGAGATTTTGGAATTTATTCTTGATACTAATAAAACCAGAATGAATCACAATGTAAAAAGGTTGATTTGGACTCATTAATCAGTTTAGAATCACCCTGAAGTTGAATCAATATCATTGGACTTATGATGAAGAAGTTATCCCACTTTTAACCGAAGTGATTCCAGTATGCCCTGTTTGGAGATTTGGCAATTTCTTCTTGATACTAATAAAACGAGAATGAATCACGATGTAAGAAGCTTGATTTGGACTCATAAGTCAGTGTAGAATCATCCTGAAGTTGAATCAATATCATTGGACTTATGATGAAGAAGTTATCCCACTTTTAACCGTAGTGATTCCAGTTTATCCTGTTTGGAGATTTGGCAATTTCTTCTTGATACAAATAAAACCAGAATGAATCACGATGTAAGAAGCTTGATCTGGACTTATAAATCAGTTTATAATCATCCTGAAGTTGAATCAATATCATTGGACTTATGATGAAGAAGTTATCCCACTTTTAACCGAAGTGATTCCAGTTTACCCTGTTTGGAGATTTGGCAATTTATTCTTGATACAAATGAAACCAGAATGAATCACGATGTAAGAAGCTTGATTTGGAGTCACAAATCAGTGTCGAATCACCCTGAAGTTGACTCAAGATCATAGGAGTTTGCCATGTTTGGAGATTTGGGAATTTATTCTTGATACTAATAAAACCAGAATGAATCACGATGTAAGAAGCTTGATTTGGACTCATTAATCAGTGTCGAATCACCCTGAAGTTGACTCAAGATCATAGGAGTTATGATGAAGAAGTTATCCCACTTTTAACCGAAGTGATTCCAGTTTGCCCTCTTTGGAGATTTGGCAACAAATTCTTGATACCATTAAAACCAGAATGAATCACGATGTAAGAAGCTTGATTTGGACTCCTAAATCAGTGTAGAATCATCCTGATGTTGAATCAATATCATTGGACTTATGATGAAGAAGTTATCCCACTTTTAACCGTAGTGATTCCAGTTTGCCCTGTTTGGAGATTTGGCAATTTCTTCTTGATACAAATAAAACCAGAATGAATCACGATGTAAGAAGCTTGATTTGGACTCAAAAATCAGTGTAGAATCATCCTGAAGTTGAATCAATATCATTGGACTTACGATGAAGAAGTTATCCCACTTTTAACCGAAGTGATTCCAGTTTGCCCTGTTTAGAGATTTGGCAATTTATTCTTGATACAAATGAAACCAGAATGAATCCCGATGTAAGAATCTTGATTTGGACTCATAAATCAGTGTCGAATCACCCTGAAGTTGACTCAAGATCATAGGAGTTATGATGAAGAAGTTATCCTACTTTTAACCGAAGTGATTCCAGTTTGTCCTGTTTGGAGACTTGGGAATTTATTCTTGATACCAACAAAACCAGAATGAATCACGATGTAAGAAGCTTGATTTGGACTCATAAATCAGTGTAGACTCATCCTGAAGTTGAATCAATATCATTGTACTTATGATGAAGAAGTTATCCCACTTTTAACCGTAGTGATTCCAGTTTGTCCTGTTTGGAGATTTGGCAATTTCTTCTTGATACAAATGAAACCAGAATGAATCACGATGTAAGAAGCTTGATTTGGACTCATAAATCAGTGCAGAATCATCCTGAAGTTGAATCAATATCATTGGACTTACGATGAAGAAGTTATCCCACTTTTAACCGAAGTGATTCCAGTTTGCCCTGTGTAGAGATTTGGCAATTTATTCTTGATACAAATGAAACCAGAATGAATCACGATGTAAGAATCTTGATTTGGACTCATAAATCAGTGTCGAATCACCCTGAAGTTGACTCAAGATCATAGGAGTTATGATGAAGAAGTTATCCTACTTTTAACCGAAGTGATTCCAGTTTGTCCTGTTTGGAGATTTGGGAATTTATTCTTGATACCAACAAAACCAGAATGAATCACGATGTAAGAAGCTTGATTTGGACTCATAAATCAGTGTAGACTCATCCTGAAGTTGAATCAATATCATTGGACTTATGATGAAGAAGTTATCCCACTTTTAACCGTAGTGATTCCAGTTTACCCTGATTGGAGATTTGGGAATTTATTCTTGATACTAATAAAACCAGAATGAATCACGATGTAAGAAACTTGATTTGGACTCAAAAATCAGTGTAGAATCATCCTGAAGTTGAATCAATATCATTGGACTTACGATGAAGAAGTTATCCCACTTTTAACCGAAGTGATTCCAGTTTGCCCTGTTTAGAGATTTGGCAATTTATTCTTGATACAAATGAAACCAGAATGAATCCCGATGTAAGAATCTTGATTTGGACTCATAAATCAGTGTCGAATCACCCTGAAGTTGACTCAAGATCATAGGAGTTATGATGAAGAAGTTATCCTACTTTTAACCGAAGTGATTCCAGTTTGTCCTGTTTGGAGACTTGGGAATTTATTCTTGATACCAACAAAACCAGAATGAATCACGATGTAAGAAGCTTGATTTGGACTCATAAATCAGTGTAGACTCATCCTGAAGTTGAATCAATATCATTGTACTTATGATGAAGAAGTTATCCCACTTTTAACCGTAGTGATTCCAGTTTGTCCTGTTTGGAGATTTGGCAATTTCTTCTTGATACAAATGAAACCAGAATGAATCACGATGTAAGAAGCTTGATTTGGACTCATAAATCAGTGCAGAATCATCCTGAAGTTGAATCAATATCATTGGACTTACGATGAAGAAGTTATCCCACTTTTAACCGAAGTGATTCCAGTTTGCCCTGTGTAGAGATTTGGCAATTTATTCTTGATACAAATGAAACCAGAATGAATCACGATGTAAGAATCTTGATTTGGACTCATAAATCAGTGTCGAATCACCCTGAAGTTGACTCAAGATCATAGGAGTTATGATGAAGAAGTTATCCTACTTTTAACCGAAGTGATTCCAGTTTGTCCTGTTTGGAGATTTGGGAATTTATTCTTGATACCAACAAAACCAGAATGAATCACGATGTAAGAAGCTTGATTTGGACTCATAAATCAGTGTAGACTCATCCTGAAGTTGAATCAATATCATTGGACTTATGATGAAGAAGTTATCCCACTTTTAACCGTAGTGATTCCAGTTTGTCCTGTTTGGAGATTTGGCAATTTCTTCTTGATACAAATAAAACCAGAATGAATCACGATGTGAGAAGCTTGATTTGGACTCATAAATCAGTGTAGAATCATCCTGAAGTTGAATCAATATCATTGGACTTATGATGAAGAAGTTATCCCACTTTTAACTGTAGTGATTCCAGTTTACCCTTTTTGGAGATTTGACAATTTATTCTTGATAAAAATAAAACCAGAATGAATCACGATGTAAGAAACTTGATCTGGACTCATAAATAAGTGTAGAATCACCCTGAAGTTGAATCAATATCATTGGTGATGCGTCCCTAGGATGCTCTTTGGTTGATGGGAATGGATAGATCCTTGCAAGAATGAATCAGGGACTCAAGTTCTTCAAGGTTTGTGGATTGAATGGTGACACAAGAGGGATGGATGATCTCTTGATACTCCTAGATGAATAACTCGGATATGACACACCAAATTAGACACCCTTAGGTCTCTGGATACTACACACCAGACTCGACACACATTCTAGAGAGAGAGCCGTCAAGGAGAAAAGATACTTGTTTATTAAAAAGCTAGATGAGTGCAATAGGGTTTAGAGACCCCTTTAAATAAGAAACCAGAGAACATGCTCTCTAGGGTTTCGGAACTTAAGCAAAAAGGAAACTATAGTCTAAGTTTAACATAAGCTTTAAAATGAAATAAAAATGTAAACTTCTTTAGTCTTGGACCGAGATAGGGCCTAAGTGATGTGAAGACAAGTTGTGGCCTCGTTAAAAACCTTCCTCCGGAAAACCTCGTGGGACAAAACCAAAAGCAAGGAAAAGAGCACGCACCCATGTCTTGCCTAGACACTAACTCAGCTTGATGTAGAGATGGCTTGAATGGTGATCAAGACATCTCGGATCAGACCTTGTCCAAGACTTTCTTGTTGTGGATGTGAAGTGAGTAATCCAACAACATTCTCTTTGAGCTTCTTGACTCTGGAACGAGTCATGGGATCTTCAGGAATGGCTAGAGCATCATCACCAGGCTGCTGGTGCAATGTAGCTTCATGTGGCTCATCTAGACTCTCCTTGTTCTCCTTAGTGATCCGGTCCATAATCACATCATCCCCTCCCTCTTGAAAAGGATTTGTCCTCAAATCAGGTTCATCTACAGCAAAAGGAGCCAAGTCAATGACATTGAAGCTATTTGATACATCATACTCACCTTGGAGATCAAGTTTGTAGCCATTGTCATTGATCTTGTGGATGATCTCGAAGGGTCCATCAACCCTTGGTATCAGCTTGGACTTCCTCTCGTTGGGGAACCTATCCTTCCTCAGGTGCAACCAAACTTGGTCACCAACTTCAAAAGTTCTCACACGTCTCCCCTTGTTAGCTTGCTTCTCATAAAGTTTGGTCTTATGCTCAATGTTCTGTCTAGCCTTCTCATGGATCCGTTGGACCATCTCTGCTTTCTTCTTGCCATCTAGACTGATCCTTTCACACTCAGGTAAAGGCATTAGATCCAAAGGAGAGGTGGGATTGAACCCATAAACAATCTCAAAAGGTGAATACTTAGAAGCAGAATGCATAGCATGATTGTATGCAAATTCACAGTGTGGTAAGTATTCTTCCCATGTCCTTAAGTTCTTTTTAATGAATGCACGCAGGAGTGTTCCTAAGGTTCTATTAACTACTTCAGTTTGTCCATCAGTTTGTGGATGACATGTAGTAGAAAACAACAATTTAGTGCCTAACTTAGACCAAAGTGTCTTCCAGAAGTAACTAAGAAACTTAGTGTCCCTATCAGAAACTATAGTCCTAGGCATGCCATGCAAACGAACAACCTCTTTAAAGAACAAGTTAGCAACGTGCAATGCATCATCAGTTTTGTGACATGCTATGAAATGTGCCATCATAGAGAACCTATCAACAACTACAAAGATTGAATCCTTTCCTGTTCTAGTCCTAGGTAAACCAACAATAAAGTCCATGGAAATGTCATTCCAGGGATGGTGTGGAATGGGTAAAGGAGTATACAAACCCTGGGATTGGACTTGGGACTTGGCATGCTTGCAAGTAGCACACCTCCCACAGATTCTTTCCACATCTCTCTTCATGTGTGGCCAATAGAAGTGATCCTGCAAAACTTTTAAGGTCTTGGCAATCCCAAAGTGTCCCATTAGACTGCCCCCATGGGATTCCCTGATAAAAAGATCTCTCAAAGAGCAGTTAGACACACACAATCTATTGTCATAAAACAAGTAGCCTTCTTTTCTAAAGTAATGCCCTGCAGAAAACTTAGCACAAGAAGCATAGGCTTCCTTGAAATCATGGTCAGTATCATACATATCCTTTATCTGCTCAAACCCAAGCAACTTAGCATCTAGGGTGGTCAAGAGAACATACCTCCGAGATAGTGCATCAGCAACTACATTCTCCTTACCTTGTTTATATTTGATCACATATGGGAAGGTCTCAATGAATTCAACCCACCTTGCGTGTCTCTTGCTAAGCTTACTCTGCCCTTTTAGATACTTTAGGGACTCATGATCAGTGTGTATGACAAACTCCTTGGGCCACAAGTAGTGTTGCCATGTTTGTAATGCCCTCACCAAGGCATATAGTTCTTTGTCATAGGTTGCATAGTTGAGAGTGGCTCCTCCAAGCTTCTCACTGAAGTATGCAATAGGTTTCCTATCCTGCATCAACAATTCCTGAGGCATCACATTCTATTTCAAATGTTTTAGTAAAGTCAGGAAGCATGATGCGTCCCTAGGATGCTCTTTGGTTGATGGGAATGGATAGATCCTTGGAAGAACGAATCAGGGACTCAAGTTCTTCAAGGTTTAAGGATTGAATGGTGACACAAGAGGGATGGATGATCTCTTGATACTCCTAGATGAATAACTCGGATATGACACACCAAATTAGACACCCTTAGTCTCTGGATACTACACACCAGACTCGACACACTTTCTAGAGAGAGAGCCGTCAAGGAGAAAAGATACTTGTTATTAAAAAGCTGGATGATTACAATAGGGTTTAGAGACCCATTTAAATAAGAAACCAGAGAACATGCTCTCTAGGGTTTCGACAATAAGCAAAAAAGGAAACTATAGTTTATGCTTTAAAAAGAAATAAAATGTAACTTCTTTTAGTCTTGGACCGAGATAGGGCCTAAGTGATGTGAAGACAAGTTGTGGCCTCGTTAAAAACCTTCCTCCGGAAAACCTCATGGGACAAAACCAAAAGCAAGGAAAAAAGCACGCACCCCATGTCTTGCCTAGACACTAACTCAGCTTGATGTAGAGATGGCTTGAATGGTGATCAAGACATCTCGGATCAGACCTTGTCCAAGACTTTCTTGTTGTGGATGTGAAGTGAGTAATCCAACAACATTCTCTTTGAGCTTCTTGACTCTGGAATGAGTCATGGGACCTTCAGGAATGGCTAGAGCATCATCACCAGGCTGCTGGTGCAATGTGGCTTCATGTGGCTCATCTAGACTCTCCTTGTTCCCCTTAGTGATCCGGTCCATGATCACATCAAATGCACTCTTAAATGTTGCATCCTCAGCTACAAGCTCTTCAGGTTCAGGTTCATGCTTCCATTCTTTGGTGTTTTCCATGATCACATCATCCCCTCCCTCTTCAAAAAGATTTGTCCTCAAATCTGTTTTACCTGCAATAGAGGGGACCAAGTCAGTAACATCGAAGTTTAAAATCAGATTACACTTACCTTGCAAGCCTCTTTGATAGGCATTGTTGCTGACTGGTTTGGATATGTAGAAGGCATTAATCCATTTAGTTCCTGATTCATTACTCAAACCTGATATATTGAAACAAAGCAAGTTAGCACATGAAAGTTTATCAAAGAGTAATAATCTTATCCCAAATTGGTTTTTGCTCGGTTTTGGCTTGTGTGCTGCATCTGGTGGTGCTTCTTTGATGAGGATGAAGCCAGTGACGTCTTGGTGCTTATCCTGATCCAAATCAGGTGGCTTGAACCGCTTGTCTTCCACATGTTTGTTCTTTCTTCTTGTATGCTTCCAAGCTTCATCATAATCTGCACATGGCTCTTTTGACAAAAACAAGTGCATCATATCTGTGTAATCGATAAAAGAACTCTTGAAAACATGATCACTTACCTTAGCATGCTCACCTGGTCGCCATATATAGGATTGAGATGTTCTAAAGTCAAATAATTCAGAATAAAGTAAGTATAGGTGTACCTGAGTTGTAGAATCAGTAACTTGCAACTCTGAATTAGTTTCAGCCTCGAACTGATTTCTTGTTGATGTAGGAAGGACTAAGAATGTGGGACAGTTTGATTCATAGCTTATATCCTTCTTTTCGAAAAGTGTAGACCTCACAACAGTTTTTTCTGTACCAACAGCAAGCAAATCAGGTTTCATGTTCTTCTTTGAGTTTAGATGGTTACCTCGGGTTGGTTTCTTTAGGGATTGCTGTAGACTAAGTTGATCTGGTGGTTCCTCTTTGATTTGAGAAGAAAACATGAGTTCTTCTCCTGCTCCAGTAATCACTTCACCATTGACTCTAGTGAGTTCTTCATCTCCAATTACATTTTGATAATCTTTGCATTGGTACTGAAGTTGCTGCATATCTGGTGGCTTCCATATCTTGATATGGTCAAGATGCAAGTCTTTTTGATCAACTTCAAACTCCTTATGACCCCAACTTGTTCTAGCACGAACAGAGCACTCTCCAAGGGTGATAATCTTGTGGAAATATTCTCTAGGTCTCCACGAGTAGGTCTGTAACCTTCCAGCACAATCAGATATAAGTTTCTCTTGGGAAAGATCCAAACCGACATGTTTTGCAAAACTAGCAATATCTTGATGATCAGGAGGCCATTTTCTGCGTTGTCTGGTTTGTTGGATCCGTGACTGAATTGGCTTCATTTTCCAGTTGGTTTCATAGTGAAACTCTTGCTGAGCTGAGACGTGCAACCCCTTATCTTCAAAGGATGAGAAATCTACAAAATCAAATGTTGGTGCAGCTGAATTCTTCTTAATCTGTTTGATCTTGTTCTTCTGATTCCAGACCTCTCCTCCAGGCTCAAATACAACATGTCTCATATCCAAGTCGTGTCTTGATAGCTCTACTGCTCTTGATCCTTGGGTAAGTTTCCTAAGCCGGTGGTGCAAGTCTCTGTGGTAATGACTTGGAACAAACCTCTTGCGCATGATAGACTTCATCTCTGGTTCCTCTCCATTCCTCCTACGAGTTGTGATGTACTGATCCCACCAACTTAAAGCATAGTCATAGAACTCAGTGGCAGCAATCTGAATCTTCTTGTGGTTTGTGTACTGCTTACACTGAAAGACTAACTCAATCTTCTTCTCCCACTCAAGGTAGGCATCCGGATCAGCTTTGCCATGGAATGCGGGTATCTTGATCTTCAAACCAGCAAGCTCATCTCCCTGGTTCATCCTTCTCTCTTGGACACGCCTAGGTCTTCTTGAGGATGAACTGAGGTGCTCATACTCATTGTCAGTCTCCTCATAACCATCATGCTCTTGACGAGTTGCATGAGGTCTCTCTTCTCTCCTAGTCTCTCGGTTTGGCACTTGACTAGTAGCTCTCCTGATGTCTTCTCTGAGCTCTCTCCGGATGTCATTGAGGTTGGTCCTCATCATCTCGGTCATGGTTGCCAACATGTTCTGGTTGAGTTGATTTGTCATAGCCTCCATGAGAAGCTTGTTCTTCCTGACGAGTGCAGCTTCTTCTTCAGACTCGGAGCCCATGTTTCCTGCACAAGGGTAAACAAAACAACCAGTAAAAGGTTTCTAGGTAACAAGACAAGCAAAAAGGAAAAATAAAACAAGCTTGTTTTGCAAGACAAAAGCAAAAAGGATAATCGGCTAAGCTAAAAGGAAAAGATCAAGCAAAAAGGAAAAACTTCTAAAATTTTTCCTAATCTCTTCTAAGGTTTTCTAGCACCCTATCAACCTTAATCTACTCGTGTTCAAGGTGATAAACAAGTTAAACAGATGCAAAAAGTGGTCGACAAAGGTGAGACATGCGGCTAGGGTTACTCTCTCTCTAGGGTTTCCGCAAAAACCAAAAAAGGAAAGTTTTAAAATCCTTGTCTAACCTCTTATGCAACTCGAGCAGCCCTAAACAATTCAGTTCTATTGCTTATTCAAGGTGATAGAGATGAAACACGGAAGAAACAAAAGAAAAAAGAGAGGATAGCGAGTACTTCCCAACCAAAGTTGCTCTGATACCACTTGATGCGTCCCTAGGATGCTCTTTGGTTGATGGGAATGGATAGATCCTTGCAAGAACGAATCAGGGACTCAAGTTCTTCAAGGTTTGTGGATTGAATGGTGACACAAGAGGGATGGATGATCTCTTGATACTCCTAGATGAATAACTCGGATATGACACACCAAATTAGACACCCTTAGTCTCTGGATACTACACACCAGACTCGACACACTTTCTAGAGAGAGATCCGTCAAGGAGAAAAGATACTTGTTATTAAAAAGCTGGATGATTACAATAGGGTTTAGAGACCCATTTAAATAAGAAACCAGAGAACATGCTCTCTAGGGTTTCGACAATAAGCAAAAAAGGAAACTATAGTTTATGCTTTAAAAAGAAATAAAATGTAACTTCTTTTAGTCTTGGACCGAGATAGGGCCTAAGTGATGTGAAGACAAGTTGTGGCCTCGTTAAAAACCTTCCTCCGGAAAACCTCATGGGAGAAAACCAAAAGCAAGGAAAAGAGCACGCACCCCATGTCTTGCCTAGACACTAACTCAGCTTGATGTAGAGATGGCTTGAATGGTGATCAAGACATCTCGGATCAGACCTTGTCCAAGACTGATGTGATCATGGACTGTATCACTAAGGAGAACAAGGAAAGTCTAGATGAGTCACAACAAGCCACATTGCACCAGCAGCCTGGTGATGATGCTCTAGCCATTCCTGAAGGTCCCATGACTCATTCCAGAGTCAAGAAGCTTAAAGAGAATGTTGTTGGATTACTCACTTCACATCCACAACAAGAAAGTCTTGGACGAGGTCTGATCCGAGATGTCTTGATCACCATTCAAGCCATCTCTACATCAAGCTGAGTTAGTGTCTAGGCAAGACATGGGGTGCGTGCTCTTTTCCTTGCTTTTGGTTTTGTCCCACGAGGTTTTCCGGAGGAAGGTTTTTAACGAGGCCACAACTTGTCTTCACATCACCTAACTCCTATCTTGGTCCAAGACTATTGAAGTTTACATTTCATTTCATTTCATTTTAAAAACTTATGTCAAACTATAGTTTCCTTTTTTGGTTATTGTCGAAACCCTAGAGAGCATGTTCTCTGGTTTCTTATTTAAATGGGTCTCTAAACCCTATTGTAATCATCCAGCTTTTTAATAACAAGTATCTTTTCTCCTTGACGGCTCTCTCTCTAGAAAGTGTGTCGAGTCTGGTGTGTAGTATCCAGAGACTAAGGGTGTCTAATTTGGTGTGTCATATCCGAGTTATTCATCTAGGAGTATCAAGAGATCATCCATCCCTCTTGTGTCACCATTCAATCCACAAACCTTGAAGAACTTGAGTCCCTGATTCGTTCTTGCAAGGATCTATCCATTCCCATCAACCAAAGAGCATCCTAGGGACGCATCAAGTGGTATCAGAGTAACTTTGGTTGGGAAGTACTCGTTATCCTCTCTTGTTTCTTTTGTTGTTTCATCCGTGTCTCATCTATATCATCTTTAATAAGCAGTAGAACTCATCTAACTAAGGCTGCTCGAGTTTCATAATAGATTAGACAAGAATTTTTAGACTTTCCTTTTTTGGGTTTTTCGGAAACCCTAGAGAGAGAAGAACCCTAGCCGCATGCTTCACTTTGTCGATCACTTTGTTCATTTGTTTAACTTGTTTATCACCTTGAACACGAGTAGAATAAGGTTGTTAGGGTGCTAGAAACCTTAGAAGAGATTAGGAAAAAGTTAGAAGTTTTTCCTTTTTGCTTGATCTTTTCCTTTTAGCTTAGCCGATTATCCTTTTTGCTTTTGTCTTGCAAAACAAGCTTGTTTTCTTTTCCTTTTTGCTTGTTTTCTTTTCCTTTTTGCTTGTTTTCTTTTTCCTTTTTGCTTGTCTTGTTACCTAGAAACCTTTTACTGGTTGTTTTGTTTATCCTTGTGCAGGAAGCATGGTCTTCGAGTCTGAAGAAGAAGCTGCACTCGTCAGGAAGAACAAGCTTCTCATGGAGGCTATGTCGGCTCAACTCAATCAGAAAATGGTGGCAACCATGACCGAGATGATGAGGACCAGCCTCAATGACATCCGGAGAGAGCTCAGAGAAGACATTAGGAGGGCTACTAGTCAAGTGCCAAACCGAGAGACTAGGAGAGAAGAGAGACCTCAAGCAACTCGCCAAGAGCATGATGGTTATGAGGAGACTGATGAAGAGTATGAACACCTCAGCTCATCCTCAAGAAGACCTAGGCGTGTCCAAGAGAGAAGGGTGAACCAGGGAGATGAGCTTGCTGGTTTGAAGATCAAGATACCCCCATTCCATGGCAAAGCTGATCCGGATGCCTACCTTGAGTGGGAGAAGAAGATTGAGTTAGTCTTTCAGTGTAAGCAGTACACAAACCACAAGAAGATTCAGATTGCTGCCACTGAGTTCTATGACTATGCTTTAAGTTGGTGGGATCAGTACATCACAACTCGTAGGAGGAATGGAGAGGAACCAGTTGAGACTTGGACAGAGATGAAGTCTATCATGCGCAAGAGGTTTGTTCCAAGCTATTACCACCGAGACTTGCACCACAGGCTGAGGAAACTTACCCAAGGATCAAGATCAGTGGAGGAGTATTTCCAAGAGATGGAGTTACTCATGCTAAGAGCTAGCATATCAGAAGATAGAGAAGCAACCATGTCAAGGTTCCTTTGTGGTTTAAACCGAGAGATACAAGAAAATGTTGAGATGCAACATTATGTGGAGCTT
>CAJHQQ010004796.1:0-23539 GCA_905132885.1 Moricandia moricandioides | reverse complement strand
ATGTGCTTTGTTCTTCTTGATACAAATAAAACCAGAATGAATCACGATGTAAGAAGCTTTGATTTTGGACCTCATTAAATCAGTGTTGTAGAATCACCTCTTGAGTTGACTCAAGATCATAGGAATATATAATGAAGAGAGTTATCCCACTTTTAACCAAGTGATTCGAGTTTGCCCCTGGTTTGCGAGATTTGCATTTCTCTTCTTGATCACTAATAAAACGCGCAGAATTGAATCAGATGTAAGAAGCTTTGATTTGGACTCATAAATCAGTGTACGAATCACCCTGAATTTGACTCAAGATCATAGGAGTTATGATGAAGAATTTATCCCACTTTAACCGAAGTGATTCCAGTGTGCCCTGTTTGGAGATTTGGCAATTTCTTCTTGATACAAATTAAACCGAGAATGAATCACGATGTAAGAAGCTTGATTTGGACACATAAATCAGTGTAGAATCATCCTGAAGTTGAATCAATATGCATTGGACTTATAGATGAAGAAGTTATCCCACTTTTAACCGGAGTGATTCCAGTTTATCCTGTTTGGAGATTTGGCAATTTCTTCCTGATACAAATAAACCAGAATGAATCACGATGTAAGAAACTTGATTTGGAACTCATAAATCAGTTAGAATCATCCTGAAGTTGAATCAATATCATTGGAGTTGATGATGAAGAAAGTTATCCCACTTTTAACCGAAGTGATTCCAGTTTGGCCCTGTTTGGAGATTTGGGGAATTTATTCTTGATACTAATAAAACCAGAATGGAATCACGATGTAAGAAGCTTGATTTGGACTCATTAATCAGTGTAGAATCACCCTGAAGTTGAAGCAAGATCATAGGAGTTATGCTGAAGAAGTTATCCCACTTTTAACCGAAGCTATTCCAGTTTACCCTGTTTAGAGATTTGGCAATTTCTTCTTGATTCAAATAAAACCAGAGTGAATCACGATGCAAGAAGCTTGATTTGGACTCATAAATCAGTTTAGAATCACCCTGAATTTGGATCAATATCATAGGAGTTATGATGAAGAAGTTATCCCACTTTTAACCGAAGTGACTCCAGTTTACCCTGTTTGGAGATTTCGCAATTTCTTCTTGATTCTAATCAAGCCAGGATGAATCAAGATATAAGAAGCTTGATTGGGACTCATAAATCAGTTTAGAATCATCCTGAAGTTGAATCAATATCATTGGAGTTATGATGAAGAAGTTATCCCACTTTTAACCGAAGTGATCCCAGTTTACCCTGTTTGGAGATTTTACAATTTCTTCTTGATTCCAATAAAACCAGAATGAATCACGATATAAGAAGCTTAATTTGGATTCAGAAATCAGTGTAGAATCACCCTGAAGTTGAATCATGATCATAGGAGTTATGATGAAGAAGTTATCCCACTTTTAACCGAAGTGACTCCAGTTTACCTTGTTTGGAGATTTGGCAATTATTCTTGATTCTAATCAAAACCAGAATGAATCACGATGTAAAAGCTTGATTTGGACTCATTAATCAGTGTAGAATCACCCTGGAATTGAATCAATATCATTGGAGTATGATGAAGAAGTTATCCCACTTTTAACCGAAGTTGATTCCTAGTTTTACCCTGTTTGGAGATTTGGCAATTTCTTCTTGATACTAATAAAACCAGAATGAATCACGATGTAAGAAAGCTTGATTTGGACTCATAAATCAGTTTAGAATCACCTGAAGTTGAATCAATATCATTGGAGTTATGATGAAGAAGTTATCCCACTTTTACCGAAGTGATTCCAGTTTGCCCTGTTTGGAGAGTTTGGCAATTTCTTCTTGATACTAATAAAACCAGAATGAATCACGATTTAAGAAGCTTGATTTGGAATCATTAATCAGTGTAGAATCACCCATGAGTTGAACTCAAGATCATAGGAGTTATGATGAAGAAGTTATCCCACTTTTTAACCGAAGTGATTCTAGTTTATCCTGTTTGGAGATTTGGCAATTTCTTCTTGATACAAATAAAACCAGAATGAATCACTATGTAAGAATCTTGATTTGGACTCATAAATCAGTGTAGAATCACCCTGAAGTTGAATCAAGATCATAGGAGTTATGATGAAGAAGTTATCCCACTTTTAACCGAAGTGACTCCAGTTTACCCTGTTTGGAGAGTTTGACAATTTCCTCTTGATTCTATTCAACCAGAATGAATCAAGATGTAAGAAAGCTTTATTTGGACTTATTAAATTAGTGGATATCACCCTGAATTTGAATCAATATCATTGGAGTTATGATGAAGATGTTATTCCACTTTTAACCGAAGTGATTCCAGTTTACCCTGTTTGGAGATTTGGCAATTTCTTCTTGATTCTAATCAAAACAGAATGAATCAAGATGTAAGAATCTTGATTTGGACTCATAAATCAGTGTAGAATCATCCTGAAGTTGAATAAAGATCATAGGAGTTATGATGAAGAAGTTATCCCACTTTTAACCGAAGTGACTCCAGTTTACCCTGTTTTGAGATTTGGTAATTTCTTCTTGATTCTAATCAAACCAGAATGTATCAAGATGTAAGAAGCTTGATTTTGACTCATAAATCAGTGGATAATCACCCTGAATTTGAATCAATATCATTGGAGTTTTGATGAAGAAGTTATCCCACTTTTAACCGAAGTGATTCTAGTTTGCCCTGTTTGGAGAGTTGGCAATTTCTTCTTGATACTAATAAAACCATAATGAATCAAGATGTAAGAATCTTGATATGGACTCATAAATCAGTCTAGAATCACCCTGGAGTTGAATCAATATCATTGGAGTTATGATGAAGAAGTTATCCCACTTTTTACCGAAATGACTCCAGTTTACCCTGTTTGGAGATTTGGCAAATTATTCTTGATACTAATAAAACCACAATGAATCAAGATGTAAGAAGCTTGATTTGGACTCATTAATCAGTGTAGAATCACCCTGGAGTTGAATAAATATCATTGGAGTTATGATGAAGAAGTTATCCCACTTTTAACCGAAGTGATTCTAGTTTACCCTGTTTGGAGATTTGGCAATTTCTTCTGGATACAAATAAAACCAGAACGAATCACGATGTAAGAAGCTTGCTTTGGACTCATAAATCAGTGTAGAATCACCCTGAAGTTGAATCAAGATCATAGGAGTTATGATGAAGATGTTTTCCCACTTTTTACCGAAGTGACTCCAGTTTACCCTTTTTGGAGAGTTGGCAATTTATTCTTGATACTAATAAAACCAGAATGAATCACGATGTAAGAAGCTTGATTTGGACTCATTAATCAGTGTAGAATCACCCTGGAGTTGAATCAATATCATTGGAGTTATGATGAAGAAGTTATCCCACTTTTAACCGAAGTGACTCCAGTTTACCCTGTTTGGAGATTTGGCAATTTATTCTTGATACTAATAAAACCAGAATGAATCACCATGTAAGAAGCTTGATTTGGACTCATAAATAAGTTTAGAATCATCCTGAAGTTGAATCAAGATCATAGGAGTTATGATGAAGAAGTTATCCCACTTTTAACCGAAGTGACTCCAGTTTACCCTGTTTGGAGATTTGGCAATTTCTTCTTGATTCTAATCAAAACAGAATGAATCAAGATGTAAGAAGCTTTATTTGGATTCATCAATTAGTGGATAATCACCCTGAATTTGAATCAATATCATTGGAGTTATGATGAAGATGTTATTCCACTTTTAACCGAAGTGATTCTAGTTTACTGATGTGATCCTGGAAAGCACCAAAGAATGGAAGCATGAACCTGAACCTGAAGAGCTTGAGGATGCAACATTTAAGAGTGCATTTGATGTGATCATGGACCGGATCACTAAGGAGAACAAGGAGAGTCTAGATGAGCCACATGAAACCACATTGCACCAGCAACCTGGTGATGATGCTCTAGCCATTCCTGAAGGTCCCTTGACTCGTTCCAGAGTCAAGAAGTTTAAAGAGACTGTTGTTGGATTACTCACTTCACATCCACAACAAGAAAGTCTTGGACAAGGTCTGATCCGAGATGTCTTGATCACCTTTCAAGCCATCTCTACATCAAGCTGAGTTAGTGTCTAGGCAAGACATGGGGTGCGTGCTCTTTTCCTTGCTTTTGGTTTTGTCCCACGAGGTTTTCCGGAGGAAGGTTTTTAATGAGGCCACAACTTGTCTTCACATCAATTAGGCCCTATCTCGGTCCAAGACTAAATGAAGTTCCATTTTTATTTCATTCTAAACTTATGTTAAACTTAGACTATAGTTTTATTTCTTTCCTTTTTTGGTTCATTGTCGAAACCCTAGAGGATTTGTCTCTGGTTTCTTATTTAAAGGGTTCTCTACACCCTTATGTAATCATCCAGTCTTTTAATAAACAAGTTACCTTCATTCTTGTCGGCTCCCTCTCTCTAGAAGGTGTCGAGTTCTGGTGTGTAATATCCAGAGACCTAAGGGTGTCTAATTTGGTGTGTCATATCCAAGTTATTCATCTAGGAGTATCAAGAGATCATCCATCCCTCTTGTGTCACCATTCAATCCACACGCCTTGAAGGACTTGAGTCTCTGATTCGTTCTTGCAAGGATCTATCCATTCCCATCAACCAAAGAGCATCCTAGGGACGCATCAGGTGGTATCAGAGCAACTTTGGTTGGGAAGTACTCGCTTTCTCTCTCTTTGCTTTTGTTTTTGTTCGTTTTCTTGTTGTCTTGTTTGATTGTTTCATCCGAGATTCATCTTTAACATCTTGAAAAAGCATTAGACTACTTTGTTTAGAGGCTGCTCGTGACTGCATAAGTGTTTAGACAAGAAATTTTAGACTTTCCTTTTTTGGTTTCATGCGAAAACCCTAGAGAGATAAAAACCCTAGCCGCATGTACCTTGTTGTCGATCACTTTGTGCATTAGTTTAGCTTGTCTATCACCTTGAACACGAGCATATTGAGACTATTAGGGTGCTAGAAACCCTTAGGAGTGTTTAGGAAAAAGCTTAGAAGTGTTTCCTTTTTGCTTGAATCTTTTTCCTTTTTGCTAGTCGATTTCCTTTTCACTTTTGTCTTGCATTGTAATCTTGTTTGCTTTTCCTTTTTGCTTGTTTTCTTTTTCCTTTTTGCTTGTCTTGTTCCCTAGAAACCTTTTACTGGTTATTCTGGTTACCTTTGCGTGCAGGAAGCATGGAAACCGAGTCTGAAGAAGAAGCTTCACTCGCCAGGAAGGACAAGTATCTCAAGGAGGCTATGTCGGCTCAACTTAACCAAAACATGGTAGCAACCATGACCGAGATGATGAGGACCAGCCTCAGTGACATCAGAAGGGAGTTGAGAGAAGACATCAGGAGAGCCACTAGTCACTTACCAAACCAAGAGACTAGGAGAGAAGAGAGACCACAAGCCGCACATCAAGCAACTCGCCAAACAACTCGCCAAGAACATGTTGGTTATGAGGAGACTGACAATGAGTATGAGCACCTCAGTTCATCCTCAAGAAGACATAGGCGTGTCCAAAGGAGAAGGATGAACCAGGGAGATGAGCTTGCTGGTTTGAAGATCAAGATACCCCCATTCCATGGCAAAGCTGAGTGGGAGAAGAAGATTGAAGGTCTTGATGGAAAGGAACCAATCTGTTACAGCAAGGAGAAGACAGTCTCTAAGCCATCTAAAGAAGATAAACAATCCTGTTTATTCAGTGAAGAGGTTAAGGAGGCATTGTTACAAGTAATGATGGGTGTGGAGAAGCAAATCAAACGGACCAACACAGCACGTCCATCCATTGAAACACAGCATCAAGAACCAGAACCGGTTGTGCCTACCCAAGAAGATCAAGACAAAGTAGCCTCACATATCTTTCATAAAGAAGAGGAGCCTGTTCAGAACGTCATGGTCCCTTTAAAACAACACATGGTAGCAGAGAAGACACCCAAGGAACCTCAGAGAGCTTGTAGAATGAATCAACTAATTGTCTTTGATCCATGTGATTTCCAAAGGACCTTCTTAGGTACTTTTCTGTTCACTCCTTTTGTTTGGTACAAGAAAGGAGAAGTGGAACTATCAAGACACGACTTGGACATGAGACATGTTGTATTTGAGCCTGGAGGAGAGGTCTTGAATCAGAAGAACAAGATCAAACAGGTTAAGAAGATATCAGCTGCACCAACATTGGATTTTGTAGATATTAGAGTGAAGCAAGACAAGGAGATGTGAAGGCCAAACAAAGGAAGTAAAGGCCAAGCATCTCCACACCAAACTGAAGAAGAAGAGAAGAGAAGAACTCAGATACTTGAAGTTAGAGTTTTTCTGTACAGTCTTGACCTCCAAGCAACCAAGCTTGAGCTAGAGTGTCTTGGAAGGCAAGGCAAGTTCAATTTCGTCCAGCTAACTTCAGAGGCAGATTTAAATTCAAATAATACATGTGACTGCTGGAGACAGAGGCTAGAGAAGTGGGGATTTAAATAAGATAAAAGTCACATGTTCTCTAAGAGAAAGAGAGCTGTTGGGAGCTGTCACTATCTCTTCCTTGCTGCAGAAACTCTCTTGGCTTCTTCCTCATGCTTAGTTTATTCATTTCCTAGTTATGAATTGTTTATTCAGCCTTTGTCTTGTTGCTGCTGCTGTAAACCCTAAGGCACTCCTCTATAAATAAAGAGGCAGCACCATTGTAATGTTAACACACAAGAAATAAGAGACAAGCTTTATAAATTTCGTGTATCACTCATCTACCCTACAAAGTGTTCTTTAAATTAGTCACAATGTAGGGAGTTAAGGTATACATGTTTTGGGTCTGCCTAAGGGCAGATCATTGCTTGCCCATTCACTCTAAGTCACCTTTAAACTCTTCTTTATGTTCTGTTCATCTCTAGCTTACTGATTCTAATTCCTTGTAGCTTAAGTACACAAACCATCAGTGTTGTGATACTCCACAAGGATAGATTCATACTAGAGTTTAATCTGTTGTTAGTTTAATTCTAGTTATTTTATCAATCTCACAGCCACTTAATCTCTCTAGATTCAGATGGTTGTGTAGATTATTTTGCTGAGAGGATTCAATCACAAGTTGATTGTCTCTTCCATTCTTAAAGAGTGAGTTCATGTTCTTAGCTATTCATAGCTTTTCCAACATGGTATCAGAGCCTAGTTGCTCTCTTGGGTTGAACTCACTTCTTTTATTTCATTTGTCTTCATTCTAATACTCTCTCTCTCACTTTAAAATTCGTTTTGAGGAGCTGTGTGGCTAGGATTTAAAACTTGGACAGTAGAGAGTTTAGATGAAGTATGGTTTCAAAATCTGAGGGTTGAGTCAAGATGCAAGTCTTTAAAAGTTTTTTTTTTAATCAATGACTCTCCCCTGGATCTCCTCATTGTTTAAGCTTCTGGATGAAAGATTAAAATCTGTTCACACCAGCTTGAGGGAGGGAGAAAAGATTAAACTTGTGTCTGAAAAAAAAAAACTCTTGAAAAAAATAGATCTCAAAATGTTTTGTCTTCTTCATCCTTGTCTACTGATTTCTCCAAAGAGGACAAGATGGAGTTCGTTTTTTATTTCTTCTCTCCTATGTGTAAGCTGTGGTCCTGATCTTGTGTTGGGAACCTAATCAAAGGCTAAGGGAGGGAAATGAAACAAAAGACTTCATCTGTTTTGTGATTTAAAAACAGTTTTAAAAGATGAAGTTCTTGCTGGTTTTGTCTCAAACATTATCAGTCCTTTATCCCCTTTGTCTCTCAATTTACAAAACTTGGTAAAAGACTTTAAGTCTAATGAAACCAATGCTTGAGGGAGGGAGATAGACTGATGGTGATTTGAAGAAAATTGATTTTTAAGAGCATTTGAATTTCAGATTTAAAGAAAAGCTCTTTGAAAGGATTTAAAAATCTGAAAATGTTTTTGAACAGATTCTTGAGTAATCTGATTTCGAAAATGATTTAAAAATGTGTTAACTGGTGGGATGTTCATGCCTCGCCAGCATTGTGATCAGCCATGAAGCTTGAAGGCCATGGACTGCAATCTGCTTCCGCAAAACTCTCATTCTCCTCCATACTCTTACTCTCCATTATTCTCTCATACTCTTGTTACTTATTCTCTAATTCTATGGTTACTTATACTCTCTGGTTACTTTATTCTCTCCATCATTCACTAATTTTTTGCTTTGAATCTGTCCATACTCAACAGGTTCTAAGTCTAAGAATGGTGATTGGTGTTTGTACTTGGTTGTCTCAAGAAGACAATGCAAGTTTAGTTGATCTAGAGCAGCATCAGAAGCAAGCTTTGGGGGTTAGAATCAATGGCCTCAGATTCATGGACCCAAGACAAGAAGATCTTGAGGAGAAGATACTGTAGGAAAGTGATGAATCAGCTCACCAGCAAGATGTTAGTTAAGGGTCAGTAAGCTTCATGTGAAGCATCAAGAAGAAAGAGGTGTTGCACAAGTTCAAATCATGGCGCTAACACCCTCAGCAATCTGTTCAGATCATGGTTCAAGCCATGAGTCACTTTTGGCGGTTTTAAAGACAATTCCAAGCAGCAGTTCAGATTAGAGAAGCTTCAAGCTCAATTCAAATAAAGCTAAGGTCATAGCTATCCAATGCACCGTGAAGGCTATACTCTTTTTGTCCTCATCATGGTTTTATCCCAAGTGGTTTTACAAGGTGAGGTTTTTAATGAGGTAATCATTTGCGTGTTGAAAGCTTGGCCTTTGGAACCAGTGGCTTCCGCAGCCCAACCTTGAGGGAGGGTATTAGAGTGAAGCAAGACAAGGAGATGTGAAGGCCAAACAAAGGAAGTAAAGGCCAAGCATCTCCACACCAAACTGAAGAAGAAGAGAAGAGAAGAACTCAGATACTTGAAGTTAGAGTTTTTCTGTACAGTCTTGACCTCCAAGCAACCAAGCTTGAGCTAGAGTGTCTTGGAAGGCAAGGCAAGTTCAATTTCGTCCAGCTAACTTCAGAGGCAGATTTAAATTCAAATAATACATGTGACTGCTGGAGACAGAGGCTAGAGAAGTGGGGATTTAAATAAGATAAAAGTCACATGTTCTCTTAAGAGAAAGAGAGCTGTTGGGAGCTGTTGGGAGCTGTCACTATCTCTTCCTTGCTGCAGAAACTCTCTTGGCTTCTTCCTCATGCTTAGTTTATTCATTTCCTAGTTATGAATTGTTTATTCAGCCTTTGTCTTGTTGCTGCTGCTGTAAACCCTAAGGCACTCCTCTATAAATAAAGAGGCAGCACCATTGTAATGTTAACACACAAGAAATAAGAGACAAGCTTTATAAATTTCGTGTATCACTCATCTACCCTACAAAGTGTTCTTTAAATTAGTCACAATGTAGGGAGTTAAGGTATACATGTTTTGGGTCTGCCTAAGGGCAGATCATTGCTTGCCCATTCACTCTAAGTCACCTTTAAACTCTTCTTTATGTTCTGTTCATCTCTAGCTTACTGATTCTAATTCCTTGTAGCTTAAGTACACAAACCATCAGTGTTGTGATACTCCACAAGGATAGATTCATACTAGAGTTTAATCTGTTGTTAGTTTAATTCTAGTTATTTTATCAATCTCACAGCCACTTAATCTCTCTAGATTCAGATGGTTGTGTAGATTATTTTGCTGAGAGGATTCAATCACAAGTTGATTGTCTCTTCCATTCTTAAAGAGTGAGTTCATGTTCTTAGCTATTCATAGCTTTTCCAACAGTAGATTTCTCATCCTTTGAAGATAAGGGGTTGCACGTCTCAGCTCAGCAAGAGTTTCACTATGAAACCAACTGGAGAATGAAGCCAAATCAGTCACGGATCCAACAAACCAGACAACACAGAGAATGGCCTTCTGATCATCAAGATATTGCTAGTTTTGCAAAACATGCCGGTTTGGATCTTTCCCAAGAGGAACTTATGTCTGATTGTGCTGGAAGGTCACAGACCTACTCGTGGAGACCTGGAGAATATTTCCACAAGATTATCACCCTTGGAGAGTGCTCTGTTCGTGCTAGAACAAGTTGGGGTCATAAGGAATTTGAAGTTGATCAAAAGGACTTGCATCTTGACCATATCAAGGTATGGAAGCCACCAGATATGCATCAACTTCAGTACCAATGCAAAGATTATCAAAATGTAATTGGAGATGAAGGAGTCACTAGAGTCAATGGTGAAGTGATTACTGGAGCAGGATAAGAACTCATGTTTTCTTCTCAAATCAAAGAGAAACCACCAGATGAACTTAGTCTACCACAATCTCCAAAGGAACCAACCCGGGGTAACTATCTAAACTCAAAGAAAAACATGAAACCTGATTTGCTTGCTGTGAGTACAGGTCAAACTGTTTTGAGATCTACCATTTGGGAAAAGAGAAGCTATCATAATGATCAGAGTATCAAGAATGGGTTGTTGGCTAAGTTGAAGATGCAACCATCAAACCTTGGAAACTGTCTAGCCGCCAGCCTTGACATAGGGACAGTCCGAGGGTCATATCTCAACAACCACAAGGAGTTAACCATCAAACTCGACTGCCATGGAAACTTAACTCATCAGGGGCTCACGTCGAATTGGAATCAAGTCAAAACCTTCTCAGATGAAAGAGTTATGGGTTCTACAAATCGGGTGATCCTGTATTGGCTATCTTTGAACTTTTCTAAGTTTAAAACATCTCAATCCTATATATGGCGACCAGGTGAGCATGCTAAGGTAAGTGATCATGTTTTCAAGAGTTCTTTGATCAATTACACAGATATGATGCACTTGTTTTTGTCAAAAGAGCCATGTGCAGATTATGAGGAAGTTTGGAAGCATACAAGAAGAAGGAACAAGCATGTGGAAGACAAGCGGTTCAAGCCACCTGATTTGGATCAGGATAAGCACCAGGACGTCACTAGCTTCATCCTCATCAAAGAAGCACCACCAGAAGCAGCACACAAGCCAAAACCGAGCAAAAACCAATTTGGGATAAGATTATTACTCTTTGATAAACTTTCATGTGCTAACTTGCTTTGTTTCAACATGTCAGGTTTAAGTAATGAATCAGGAACTAAATGGATTAGTGCCTTCTACATATCCAAACCAGTCAGCAACAATGCCTATCAAAGAGGCTTGCAAGGTAAGTGTAATCTGATTTTAAACTTCAATGTTACTGACTTGGTCCCCTCTATTGTAGGTAAAACAGATTTGAGGACAAATCTTTTTGAAGAGGGAGGGGATGATGTGATCCTGGAAAGCACCAAAGAATGGAAGCATGAACCTGAACCTGAAGAGCTTGAGGATGCAACATTTAAGAGTGCATTTGATGTGATCATGGACCGGATCACTAAGGAGAACAAGGAGAGTCTAGATGAGCCACATGAAACCACATTGCACCAGCAACCTGGTGATGATGCTCTAGCCATTCCTGAAGGTCCCTTGACTCGTTCCAGAGTCAAGAAGTTTAAAGAGACTGTTGTTGGATTACTCACTTCACATCCACAACAAGAAAGTCTTGGACAAGGTCTGATCCGAGATGTCTTGATCACCTTTCAAGCCATCTCTACATCAAGCTGAGTTAGTGTCTAGGCAAGACATGGGGTGCGTGCTCTTTTCCTTGCTTTTGGTTTTGTCCCACGAGGTTTTCCGGAGGAAGGTTTTTAATGAGGCCACAACTTGTCTTCACATCACTTAGGCCCTATCTCGGTCCAAGACTAAATGAAGTTCCATTTTTATTTCATTCTAAACTTATGTTAAACTTAGACTATAGTTTTATTTCTTTCCTTTTTTGGTTCATTGTCGAAACCCTAGAGGATTTGTCTCTGGTTTCTTATTTAAAGGGTTCTCTACACCCTTATGTAATCATCCAGTCTTTTAATAAACAAGTTACCTTCATTCTTGTCGGCTCCCTCTCTCTAGAAGGTGTCGAGTTCTGGTGTGTAATATCCAGAGACCTAAGGGTGTCTAATTTGGTGTGTCATATCCAAGTTATTCATCTAGGAGTATCAAGAGATCATCCATCCCTCTTGTGTCACCATTCAATCCACACGCCTTGAAGGACTTGAGTCTCTGATTCGTTCTTGCAAGGATCTATCCATTCCCATCAACCAAAGAGCATCCTAGGGACGCATCATTTACCCTGTTTGGAGATTTGGCAATTTCTTGATTTGGACTCATAAATCAGTGTAGAATCATCCTGAAGTTGAATCAAGATCAAAGGAGTTATGATGAAGAAGTTATCCCACTTTTAACTGAAGTGCCTCCAGTTTACCCTGTTTGGAGATTTGGCAATTTCTTCTTGATTCTAACCAAATCAGAATGTATCAAGATGTAAGAAGCTTTATTTTGACTCATAAATCAGTGATAATCACCCTGAAGTTGAATCAATATCATTGGAGTTATGATGAAGAAGTTATCCCACTTTTTACCGAAGTGAATCCAGTTTACCGTGTTTGAGATTTGGCAATTTATTCTTGATACAAACAAAACCAGAATGAATCACGATGTAAGAATCTTGATTTGGACTCATAAATCAGTTTAGAATCACCCTGAAGTTGAATCAAGATCATAGGAGTTATGATGAAGAAGTTATCCCACTTATTACCAAAGTGGTTCCAGTTTACCCTGTTTGGAGATTTGGCAATTTCTTCTTGATTCTAATCAAACCAGAATGAATCAAGATGTAAGAATCTTGATTTGGACTCATAAATCAGTTTAGAATCATCCTGAAGTTGAATCAAGATCATAAGAGTTATGAAGAAGAAGTTATCCCACTTTTAACCGAAGTGACTCCAGCTTACCCTGTTTGGAGATTTGACAATTTCTTCTTGATTCTAATCAAACCAGAATGAATCAAGATGTAAGAAGCTTTATTTGGAATCATCAATCAGTGGATAATCACCCTGAAGTTAAATCAATATCATTGGAGTTATGATGAAGAAGTTATCCCACTTTTAACCGAAGTGATTCCAGTTTGCCCTGTTTGGAGAGTTGGCAATTTCTTCTTGATACTAATAAAACCAGAATGAATCACGATGTAAGAAGCTTGATTTGGACTCATAAATAAGTTTAGAATCACCCTGAAGTTGAATCAAGATCATAGGAGTTATGATGAAGAAGTTATCCCACTTTTAACCGAAGTGACTCCAGTTTACCCTGTTCGGAGATTTGGCAATTTCTTCTTGATTCTAATCAAAACAGAATGTATCAAGATGTAAGAAGCTTTATTTTGACTCATAAATCAGTGGATAATCACCCTGAAGTTGAATCAATATCATTGGAGTTATGATGAATAAGTTATCCCACTTTTAACCGAAGTGATTCCAGTTTGCCCTGTTTGGAGAGTTGGCAATTTCTTCTTGATACTAATAAAACCATAATGAATCAAGATGTAAGAATCTTGATATGGACTCATAAGTCAGTGTAGAATCACCCTGGAGTTGAATCAATATCATTGGAGTTATGATGAAGAAGTTATCCCACTTTTTACCGAAGTGACTCCAGTTTACCCTGTTTGGAGATTTGGCAATTTATTCTTGATACTAATAAAACCAGAATGAATCACGATGTAAGAAGATTGATTTGGACTCATTAATCAGTGTAGAATCACCCTGGATTTGAATCAATATCATTGGAGTTATGATGAAGAAGTTATCCCACTTTTAACCGAAGTGATTCTAGTTTACCCAGTTTAGAGATTTGGCAATTTCTTCTTGATACTAATAAAACCAGAATGAATCACGATGTAAGAAGCTTGATTTGGACTCATAAATCAGTGTAGAATCACCCTGAAGTTGAATCAAGATCATAGGAGTTATGATGAAGATGTTTTCCCACTTTTTACCGAAGTGACTCCAGTTTACCCTGTTTGGAGAGTTGGCAATTTATTCTTGATACTAATAAAACCAGAATGAATCACGATGTAAGAAGATTGATTTGGACTCATTAATCAGTGTAGAATCACCCTGGAGTTGAATCAATATCATTGGAGTTATGATGAAGAAGTTATCCCACTTTTAACCGAAGTGATTCTAGTTTACCCTGTTTGGAGATTTGGCAATTTCTTCTTGATACAAATAAAACCAGAATGAATCACGATGTAAGAATCTTGATTTGGACTCATAAATCAGTTTAGAATCACCCTGAAGTTGAATCAAGATCATAGGAGTTATGATGAAGAAGTTATCCCACTTTTAACCGAAGTGGCTCCAGTTTACCCTGTTTGGAGATTTGGCAATTTCTTCTTGATTCTAATCAAACCAGAATGAATCAAGATGTAAGAATCTTGATTTGGACTCATAAATCAGTTTAGAATCATCCTGAAGTTGAATCAAGATCATAGGAGTTATGATGAAGAAGTTATCCCACTTTTAACTGAAGTGACTCCAGCTTACCCTGTTTGGAGATTTGACAATTTCTTCTTGATTCTAATCAAACCAGAATGAATCAAGATGTAAGAAGCTTTATTTGGAATCATCAATCAGTGGATAATCACCCTGAAGTTAAATCAATATCATTGGAGTTATGATGAAGAAGTTATCCCACTTTTAACCGAAGTGATTCCAGTTTGCCCTGTTTGGAGAGTTGGCAATTTCTTCTTGATACTAATAAAACCAGAATGAATCACGATGTAAGAAGCTTGATTTGGACTCATAAATAAGTTTAGAATCACCCTGAAGTTGAATCAAGATCATAGGAGTTATGATGAAGAAGTTATCCCACTTTTAACCGAAGTGACTCCAGTTTACCCTGTTTGGAGATTTGGCAATTTCTTCTTGATTCTAATCAAAACAGAATGTATCAAGATGTAAGAAGCTTTATTTTGACTCATAAATCAGTGGATAATCACCCTGAAGTTGAATCAATATCATTAGAGTTATGATGAATAAGTTATCCCACTTTTAACCGAAGTGATTCCAGTTTGCCCTGTTTGGAGAGTTGGCAATTTCTTCTTGATACTAATAAAACCATAATGAATCAAGATGTAAGAATCTTGATATGGACTCATAAGTCAGTGTCGAATCACCCTGGAGTTGAATCAATATCATTGGAGTTATGATGAAGAAGTTATCTCACTTTTTACCGAAGTGACTCCAGTTTACCCTGTTTGGAGATTTGGCAATTTATTCTTGATACTAATAAAACCAGAATGAATCACGATGTAAGAAGATTGATTTGGACTCATTAATCAGTGTAGAATCACCCTGGATTTGAATCAATATCATTGGAGTTATGATGAAGAAGTTATCCCACTTTTAACCGAAGTGATTCTAGTTTACCCTGTTTGGAGATTTGGCAATTTCTTCTGGATACAAATAAAACCAGAACGAATCACGATGTAAGAAGCTTGCTTTGGACTCATAAATCAGTGTAGAATCACCCTGAAGTTGAATCAAGATCATATGAGTTATGATGAAGATGTTTTCCCACTTTTTACCGAAGTGACTCCAGTTTACCCTTTTTGGAGAGTTGGCAATTTATTCTTGATACTAATAAAACCAGAATGAATCACGATGTAAGAAGCTTGATTTGGACTCATTAATCAGTGTAGAATCACCCTGGAGTTGAATCAATATCATTGGAGTTATGATGAATAAGTTATCCCACTTTTAACCGAAGTGATTCTAGTTTACCCTGTTTGGATATTTCGCAATTTCTTCTTGATACAAATAAAACCAGAACAAATCACGATGTAAGAAGCTTAATTTGCACTGATAAATAAGATTAGAATCACCCTGATATTGAATCAAGATCATAGGAGTTATGATGAAGAAGTTATCCCACTTTTAACCGAAGTGACTCCAGTTTACCCTGTTTGGAGATTTGGCAATTTCTTCTTGATTCTAATCAAAACAGAATGTATGAAGATGTAAGAAGCTTTACTTTTACTCATAAATCAGTGGATAATCACCCTGAAGTTGAATCAATATCATTGGAGTTATGATGAAGAAGTTATCACACTTTTAACCGAAGTGATTCTAGTTTGCCCTGTTTGGAGAGTTGGCAATTTCTTCTTGATACTAATAAAAACATAATGAATCAAGATGTAAGAATCTTTATCTGGACTCATAAATCAGTGTAGAATCACCCTGAAGTTGAATCAAGATAATAGGAGTTATGATGAAGATGTTATCCCAACTTTTACCGAAGTGACTCCAGTTTACCCTGTTTGGAGATTTGGCAATTTATTCTTGATACTAATAAAACCAGAATGAATCACGATGTAAGAATCTTGATATGGACTCATAAATCAGTGGATAATCACCCTGAATTTGAATCAATATCATAGGAGTTATGATGAAGATGTTATTCCACTTTTAACCGAAGTGATTCCAGTTTATCCTTTTAGGAGATTTGGCAATTTCTTCTTGATTCTAATCAAACCAGAATTAATCAAGATGTAGGAATCTTGATTTGGACTCATAAATCAGTGTAGAATCATCCTGAAGTTGAATCAAGATCATAGGAGTTATGATGAAGAAGTTATCCCACTTTTAACCGAAGTGACTCCAGTTTACCCTGTTTGGAGATTTGGCAATTTCTTCTTGATTCTAATCAAACCAGAATGTATCAAGATGTAAGAAGCTTTATTTTGACTCATAAATCAGTGGATAATCACCCTGAAGTTGAATCAATATCATTGGAGTTATGATGAAGAAGTTATCCCACTTTTAACCGAAGTGATTCCAGTTTGCCCTGTTTGGAGAGTTGGCAATTTCTTCTTGATACTAATAAAACCATAATGAATCAAGATGTAAGAATCTTGATATGGACTCATAAATCAGTGTAGAATCACCCTGGAGTTGAATCAAGATCATAGGAGTTATGATGAAGAAGTTATCCCACTTTTTACCGAAGTGACTCAAGTTTACCCTGTTTGGAGATTTGGCAATTTATTCTTGATACTAATAAAACCAGAATGAATCATGATGTAAGAAGCTTGATTTGGACTCATTAATCAGTGTAGAATCACCCTGGAGTTGAATCAATATCATTGGAGTTAGGATGAAGAAGTTATCCTACTTTTAACCGAAGTGATTCTAGTTTAGCCTGTTTGGAGATTTGACAATTTCTTCTTGATACAAATAAAACCAGAATGATTCACGATGTAAGAATCTTGATTTGGACTCATAAATCAGTTTAGAATCACCCTGAAGTTGAATCAATATCATTGGAGTTATGATGAAGAAGTTATCCCACTTTTAACCGAAGTGATTCGAGTTTGCCCTGTTTGGAGAGTCGGCAATTTCTTCTTGATACTAATAAAACCAGAATGAATCACGATGTAAGAAGCTTGATTTGGACTCATAAATCATTGTAGAATCACCCTGAAGTTGAATCAAGATCATAGGAGTTATGATGAAGAAGTTATCCCACTTTTAACCGAAGTGACTCTAGTTTACCCTGTTTGGAGATTTGGCAATTTCTTCTTGATTCTAATCAAACCAGAATGAATCAAGATGAAAAAAAATAAGCTTTATTTGGACTCATAAATTAGTGGATAATCACCATGAATTTGAATCAATATAATTGGAGTTATGATGAAGATGTTATTTCACTTTTAACCGAAGTAATTCCAGTTTACCCTGTTTGGAGATTTGGCAATTTCTTCTTGATACAAATAAAACCAGAATGAATCACGATGTAAGAATCTTAATTTGGACTCATAAATCAGTTTAGAATCACCCTGAAGTTGAATCAAGATCATAGGAGTTATGATGAAGAAGTTATCCCACTTTTAACCAAAGTGGTTCCAGTTTACCCTGTTTGGAGATTTGGCAATTTCTTCTTGATTCTAATCAAACCAGAATGAATCAAGATGTAAGAATCTTGATTTGGACTCATAAATCAGTGTAGAATCATTCTGAAGTTGAATCAAGATCATAAGAGTTATGATGAAGAAGTTATCCCACTTTTAACCGAAGTGACTCCAGATTACCCTGTTTGGATATTTGACAATTTCTTCTTGATTCTAATCAAACCAGAATGAATCAAGATGTAAGAAGCTTTATTTGGAATCATAAATAAGTGGATAATCACCCTGAAGTTAAATCAATATCATTGGAGTTATGATGAAGAAGTTATCCCACTTTAAACCGAAGTGATTCCAGTTTGCCCTGTTTGGAGAGTTGGCAATTTCTTCTTGATACTAATAAAATGATGCGTCCCTAGGATACTCTTTGGTTGATGGGAATGGATAGATCCTTGCAAGAACGAATCAGGGACTCAAGTTCTTCAAGTTTTGTGGATTGAATGGTGACACAAGAGGGATGGATGATCTCTTGATACTCCTAGATGAATAACTCGGATATGACACACCAAATTAGACACGCTTAGGTCTCTGGATACTACACACCAGACTCGACACACTTTCTAGAGAGAGAGCCGTCAAGGAGAAAAGATACTTGTTTATTAAAAAGCTGGATTGATAAGTACAATAGGGTTTAGAGACCCATTTAAATAAGGAACACGAGAACATGCTCTCTAGGGTTTCGACATTAAGCAAGAAAAAAAGGAAACTATAGTCTAAGTTTAACATAAGCTTAAAATGAAATAAAAATGTAACTTCATTTAGTCTTGGACCGAGATAGGGCCTAAGTGATGTGAAAACAAGTTGTGGCCTCGTTAAAAACCTTCCTCCAGAAAACCTCGTGGGACAAAACCAAAAGCAAGGAAAAGAGCACGCACCCCATGTCTTGCCTAGACACTAACTCAGCTTGATGTAGAGATGGCTTGAATGGTGATCAAGACATCTCGGATCAGACCTTGTCCAAGACTTTCTTGTTGTGGATGTGAAGTGAGTAATCCAACAACATTCTCTCCAAGCTTCTTGACTCTGGAACGAGTCATGGGACCTTCAGGAATGGCTAGATCATCATCACCAGGTTGCTGGTGCAATGTGGCTTCATGTGGCTCATCTAGACTCTCCTTGTTCTCCTTAGTGATCCGGTCCATGATCACATCATAAAACCAGAATGAATCACGATGTAAGAAGCTTGATTTGGACTCATAAATAAGTGTAGAATCACCCTGAAGTTGAATCAAGATCATAGGAGTTATGATGAAGAAGTTATCCCACTTTTAACCGAAGTGACTCCAGTTTACCCTGTTTGGAGATTTGGCAATTTCTTCTTGATTCTAATCAAACCAGAATGTATCAAGATTTAAGAAGCTTGATTTTGACTCATAAATCAGTGGATAATCACCCTGAAGTTGAATCAATATCATTGGAGTTTTGATGAAGAAGTTATCCCACTTTTAACCGAAGTGATTCTAGTTTGCCCTGTTTGAAGAGTTGGCAATTTCTTCTTGATACTAATAAAACCATAATGAATCAAGATGTAAGAATCTTTATATATGGACTCATAAATCAGTCTAGAATCACCCTGGAGTTGAATCAATATCATTGGAGTTATGATGAAGAAGTTATCCCACTTTTTACCGAAGTGACTCCAGTTTACCCTGTTTGGAGATTTGGCAATATTGACCTGAGTGTAGATAAAGAGAAGAACTTCTGTGTACATAGGCAAGTGACATAGTTGACTACATGCCTCAACTACATGCGAGCTGATATAGTCAACTACATGCCTCAACTACATACGAGCTGATATAGTCGATTACATGCATCAACTACATAGGCAAGTGGAAACTCGTCCAGCTGAGTCTTCTGAGGCAGATTTGAAATTTGAAATAGAGATCAGACCGTTCAGGAGCTGTCCCTTTCTCTGGTTCAGACCAGAATAGATTAATTCTATTCTTCTTGTCTCCTTTTGTCTATAAAACAATGTTGTATGGTTTCTAAATGAAATAAGGAGAAAAGAATCCTTCCTACACTTTTTCTCTCGTTTACTCTCTCTCTCTCTCAAACGAAATCACTCTCTCTCTCTCTCCTGTTCTTGCTTAATCTCACTTTGTTCTTCACTAAACTTACATGGTATCAGAGCTTTAAGCTCCTGATTTCCTAAAACACTTCCGCAAACACACTCTAAATCTCTTACTCTTTCATTTGAACCGATTAAAAGTTGGGTTCTCTTACTCTTTTCCCTTTGGACCGTTGGACAATAACTCGGCCAAAGTGTGCTCTTGTCTTGTATTTGGGTGATTCTCGCCATTTTCTTCCTCACCAGAGTACTAACACTACTTACCAAGACCTACTCTTGTCCAGACTACTCTATTCACTCACCTCTCACTCGGTTTCACTCTTTTACCCGCTGGACAATAGTTAGACGAGATGGAGAAGATGGAGCATCAACAGTACAAGACTATCATCATACCAGCTACTCTAAAGGGAGCTAACTATCTCACCTGGTCAAGGTTGGCTAGGACGGCTCTTGGAGGCAGAGGCTTGTGGGGGCACGTCACGGCAAGTGAGGCACCAAAGCAGACCTGCCAAGGAGCTGACGGCAAGAGGACTGTAGAGAAAGATGAAGGCAAATGGGAACAAGAGGATCTCATGGTGCTGTCTATCCTACAAAGTTCACTTGACACACCTATCATGGATGCCTATTCTCACTGTGAGACGGCAAAACAACTTTGGGACACCCTACAGAAGGTTTATGGTAACACTTCCAACCTTACAAGGATCTTTGAAATCAAGAGGGCTATCAACAATCTCCAACAAGAGGAGATGGATCTTACCAAGCACCTTGGAAAGTATAGCCAGCTCTGGTCAGAGCTTGAGATGCTAAGGCCAAGCACCACTGACCCTACGGTCCTTGAAGAGAGGCGTGAGCAAGACAAGGTGTTTGGCTTACTCCTTACTCTAAATCCGAGCTTCAATGACCTTCTCAAGCACATTCTGAGGTCAAAGGAGTTACCAAGTTATGATGAGGTATGCTCCCAGCTGCAAAAGGAGCTAGGCTCAGATGGTTTATTTGGTGGAAAGAATGAGCTATCAATGGTGATGCGTCCCTAGGATGCTCTTTGGTTGATGGGAAAGGATAATCCTTGCAAGAACGAATCAAAGAGACTCAAGTCCTTCAAGGCGTGTGGATTGGATGGTGACACAAGAGGGATGGATGATCTCTTGATACTCCTAGATGAATGGTTTGGATATTACACACCAAACTAGACACCCTTAGGCTCTGGATATGACACACCAGACTCGGCACACTTCTTTTAGAGAGAGAGAGAGCCGCAAAAGATGAAAGACTTGTATAGAAAAGGTTGCGTGAGTACAATAGGGTATAAGGCACCCTTTAAATAAGAAAACCAGAGACATGCCTCTAGGGTTTTCGACAAAGAACCAAAAAAGGAAAGAAAGCAAACTATAGTTTATAAGTTTAAATGAAATAAAAATGCACTTCTATTGATCTTGGACCGAGTGTAGCACTTAGGTGATTTGTAGACATGTTGTGGCCTCGTTAAAAACCTTCCTTCTAGAAAACCTCGTGGGACAAAACCAAAAGCAAGGAAAAGAGCACGCACCCCATGTCTTGCCTAGACACTAACTCAGCTTGATGTAGAGATGGCTTGAAAGGTGATCAAGACATCTCGGATCAGACCTTGTCCAAGACTTTCTTGTTGTGGATGTGAAGTGAGTAATCCAACAACAGTCTCTTTAAACTTCTTGACTCTGGAACGAGTCAAGGGACCTTCAGGAATGGCTAGAGCATCATCACCAGGTTGCTGGTGCAATGTGGTTTCATGTGGCTCATCTAGACTCTCCTTGTTCTCCTTAGTGATCCGGTCCATGATCACATCAAATGCACTCTTAAATGTTGCATCCTCAAGCTCTTCAGGTTCAGGTTCATGCTTCCATTCTTTGGTGCTTTCCAGGATCACATCAGTAAACTAGAATCACTTCGGTTAAAAGTGGAATAACATCTTCATCATAACTCCAATGATATTGATTCAAATTCAGGGTGATTATCCACTAATTGATGAATCCAAATAAAGCTTCTTACATCTTGATTCATTCTGTTTTGATTAGAATCAAGAAGAAATTGCCAAATCTCCAAACAGGGTAAACTGGAGTCACTTCGGTTAAAAGTGGGATAACTTCTTCATCATAACTCCTATGATCTTGATTCAACTTCAGGATGATTCTACACTGATTTATGAGTCCAAATCAAGAAATTGCCAAATCTCCAAACAGGGTAAATGATGCGTCCCTAGGATGCTCTTTGGTTGATGGGAATGGATAGATCCTTGCAAGAACGAATCAGAGACTCAAGTCCTTCAAGGCGTGTGGATTGAATGGTGACACAAGAGGGATGGATGATCTCTTGATACTCCTAGATGAATAACTTGGATATGACACACCAAATTAGACACCCTTAGGTCTCTGGATATTACACACCAGAACTCGACACCTTCTAGAGAGAGGGAGCCGACAAGAATGAAGGTAACTTGTTTATTAAAAGACTGGATGATTACATAAGGGTGTAGAGAACCCTTTAAATAAGAAACCAGAGACAAATCCTCTAGGGTTTCGACAATGAACCAAAAAAGGAAAGAAATAAAACTATAGTCTAAGTTTAACATAAGTTTAGAATGAAATAAAAATGGAACTTCATTTAGTCTTGGACCGAGATAGGGCCTAATTGATGTGAAGACAAGTTGTGGCCTCATTAAAAACCTTCCTCCGGAAAACCTCGTGGGACAAAACCAAAAGCAAGGAAAAGAGCACGCACCCCATGTCTTGCCTAGACACTAACTCAGCTTGATGTAGAGATGGCTTGAATGGTGATCAAGACATCTCGGATCAGACCTTGTCCAAGACTTTCTTGTTGTGGATGTGAAGTGAGTAATCCAACAACATTCTCTCCAAGCTTCTTGACTCTGGAACGAGTCATGGGACCTTCAGGAATGGCTAGAGCATCCTCATCAAATGGTTGATGCATAGTGGCTTCATGTGGCTCATCTAGACTCTCCTCATTGTCCTCCTTAGTGATTCGGTCCATGATCACATCATCCCCTCCCTCTTGAAAAGGATTTGTCCTCAAATCAGGTCCATCTACAACAAAAGGAGCCAAGTCAGTGACATTGAAGCTATTTGATACATCGTACTTACCTTGGAGATCAAGCTTGTAGGCATTGTCATTGATCTTGTGGATGATCTCAAAAGGTCCATCAACCCTTGGCATCAGTTTGGACTTCCTCTCGTTGGGGAACCTATCCTTCCTTAGGTGCAACCAAACTTGGTCACCAACTTCAAAGGTCCTCACACGTCTCCCCTTGTTTGCTTGCTTCTCATAAAGCTTGGTCTTCTGCTCAATGTTTTGTCTAGCCTTCTCATGAATCTGTTGAACCAACTCGGCTTTCTTCTTGCCATCTAGACTTGTCCTTTCACACTCAGGTAAAGGCATTAGATCCAAAGGAGAGGTGGGATTGAACCCATAAACAATTTCAAATGGAGAATACTTAGAAGCAGAATGCATAGCATGATTGTATGCAAATTCACAATGCGGCAAGTATTCCTCCCATGTTCTTAAGTTCTTTCTAATGAATGCACGCAGGAGTGTTCCTAATGTCCTATTAACTACCTCAGTTTGCCCATCAGTTTGTGGATGACATGTAGTAGAGAACAAAAGCTTAGTTCCTAACTTAGACCAAAGTGTCTTCCAAAAGTAACTAAGAAACTTAGTGTCCCTATCAGAAAC
>CAJHQQ010004795.1:0-23559 GCA_905132885.1 Moricandia moricandioides | reverse complement strand
GATAATCATATTTATCTTTTAAAATTAAAATGTAAAACATACATAAGTAATATAGAAATTAAACTTTTAAAAATTATGTATAACTTTTAGAAGAAAGAAAATAGAAATTATTTTAAAAAATAGAAATTTTTTCAGGGAATATAAATTATTAAAAAATAGAAATTATCATGTTTAGAAATTATCTAACTCTACTATATAAACCCACATTACCCTATCATCTTTCTCAAAATATTTGTTGATCCCAAATTTGACATACGTCTCTCTCACTTTGCAGTTATCGTAATTTGATCCCATATTTAAATTTCGAATAATATTATAGAAGTTGTTTTAATATTTTATAATTATTATTTTTTATATTAGATCATGAGTTAACTCATTTAATTCATGATCTAGATGATCTGAGTTCAAGTTTATATATTGAAACTCATATTATAAATGAGCTGAGCTGAGTTAGCTCACGAAAGATCCGAACTCAATGTGAGTTTTGAGCTGAGCTGAGCGAGGTATTTCATTTTGATACCCCTAATGCCAAGTAAACATCGACGTATTTAATTAGTCATAGAAATTTTAAAAGAGTAAATGAAATCAATCAATCACACCTCATTTAAAACTCAAAACTATTTTTTGTAACAAAAACTAAATTACTCTAAACTATTCACCTATTTAGAAATCCAAACTGGTGATACATAACCAACATAGTACATATAAGTAGGAGAATTTCGTGCATCTTATACAAATTTTTCTATCATTGTTAGAGTTGACCAAGATATTAGGATCTAAATATTTTGAATCCGAATCAAAACTGGTAAAATATCCAAACATATTCATAATTTTAATATTTTAAAAAATTGACCTGAATCTTATCCGAACCAAGATACTTGAAAATACCCTAATTACAACTATATATTTTAAATATATTAATTTATTATCTACAAAATATTGAATTTATCTTAAAATGAAATAAAATAACCAAAAATACTTAAGACATCAGAAATATTTAAAATACATAAATGTTCTCCATCCAAACATCCAAACAAAACCTATTTTGCATGTTAATTAGGTATTTCGTAATATGTTATGAAAAATTATATACTATATGTTATTTTTATTTTTGAATTTTGTGGATTTTTGAAGTATATATTTGGATTATTATAAAATTTTATCATAGTTTAAATGGATACCCAAACTCGAACCAAACCGGAAATAATTCAAACCCAACCCAAACCAAAATTTAGAAATACTCAAATGAAGCTTAAATCTTTACGCGAAAATATAAAACTAGAATAGATCCGAATCAAACTCGAACAAGTACTCGAACGTCCACTTCAACCCATTATGTTCTTTTCTCTTGGAGTATCTTGGATTGTAAAGTGAAGAAAAAAACTCATGCATTATTAAATTTTCTCCTTGTAAAACGAAAAATTGACCATTCCGTCGTTGGTATTCAAAAATCAAACTAATCTATAGATGAGAAAAGCCAAACAAGTTTGTACTTTTCCTAGATAAAAACTGCACTTCAAACTCCATAATGAGTTTCTTGTATGTATTATTACGCCCTGGGATGAATTTTCAATATTTTTTTCTTCATTCTAGAATAAGCATTATTCATCATATATGATTAAACATTCATACTGTCATAGCATTTTTGTATAATAAAAAAGCCCTTCATATATTTTTCATCTAGTTTTTGGTTCTTTGCTGTCCAAAATAAACTAGATATCTAAACCAATTTTGTACTAAAGTAATTAATTGGTGATATTTTTTCATCAATAGGTAGTACGTTGCTTTTTACCTTTTCCTTAATATATTTCAGTACATAATTCACCATCATACATATTTTCGATGGAAACCAATTATAATTAAAATACACCAATACTATTTTATTTAAGTGTTTAATTTTCATGTTTATAATACCAAATAATTTGAAATTTTAAATATTTTATTAAAATAATGTTTTAATAAGTTTTTAAAAGCAAAGTTATTTTTAAAAATTGTTTATGATAAAAAAGGAAAATAAAAAATAATAAAAGACTTAGAAAAGTAATCATCAACTTATAAAAAATCGTAAAATATTTCCCTATAATATTTATAATTTCAGTTTTGTTGAAAATGTCCGATCTTGTTGATTTTACGTTTCCTCTTTTTAAAGTTTTTGACTTTATTATTGGGAAAATTTGAAGAAATTATAAATATTAGCACTAAAATAGATAACCACAAAATTATGACATATATTATTGTATTATTAATTTTGTTTGTTTTAAATTATCCATAATTTATGTTATATAAATCAGAATTAAAATCATATTATATTGTAAAAATAAATATATATCTGAAAATTAAATCTAACTCATAATAAACAATAATATTTTATGAAAAATAAATTTCTTTAATAATGTGATATTCTTATATATTTAATCAATTTAATTATTAAAAAGTAATTTTACATTAAATATAAATTTCAACACAACATAGAAATTAAAAAGTATCCCTAAATATTATTTGGAAATTGATTTTTTGTGGCATTACGAAATTTGTTTCAACAAGAAAAAGATGAAATTATCTTTTTTTAAAATGTGACATGACATCATTTAGGGGGTGTTATTGGATTGAATAATTCATTGAAAATCAAATTAGCTGTAACTGAAAGTATTTTAATGGATTTAACTGAACTTTTAAAATGCATGACGGATTTTGGCGGTTAACACCTCTTTAATTATGATATGTAAAATTTTCTTTATAAATATTCACATTTTTGAAATATTTCTAAAGTATAGTAATAACTCTTAAAGTAAATTTTCGTACAAATATTCATTTTTTGCCAGATTTTGAAATATTATAATGAGTAATAAAATATATCACAATTAAAGTAAACTATATATCACATTAATAAAAATCAAACTAAATATAATTAGAGATCAGAATATATATATATATATATATATATATATATGCATAAATAGTCATAAAATAATATATTATTCCTATAAAATATAAATTTAAATCTACTGAAATTAATAAAATTACATTTTTAAATCTGATGAAATTAAATTATTAAAATAATAATTTTAAAATATTTAAAATTATTATTTTGCATATGACACAAAAAGGCTCCTACTTATTTTTAATTTATATCAACATAATAAACATTTATAAATTAACACAATAACAACTGAAACTTAAAAGAAACTAATGTCAACGTAAGATATCTAACTGTCTCACTTGGTACAGCTGATGACAAAGCAATAACACTATGTTGTAGAAGCATTATGCTGCAGAAGCTGAATGTTTTCAATAAAGTTTTTAATAAAATGATTGATAGAACACTAACAATATACAATTTAAAATTAGCATAAAGTTAGTATATAATGTATTTATTTTAAAATAATATATATTAATAAAATATTAATCATTAAAAATAATGAATATTATATTTTAAATGTGAAATATTAATATTTTAAAATATAAAATTTATTTTAAATATATAAAATTTATTTTGGATATAAGCATAATTTTTATAGGAAAATTTTCAGTTCTACCACAAGTTACAACTTTTCAAATTTACCATTAATGAATGACTTTTTCAAAAATACCCTAAATTTATGATGAAAATAGACTAAGCAAATTTTCTAAATATATATGAAACATTTTGAAACTCAACTCTACCCCTTTAACACGAAACCATAAACAATAATCACTAAAGTGTAAACCTAAATGTTAATATATTTTTGATTAAATTTGTTTTTGAAAAGTAGTACTTCACTTGTGGTATTCTTAACAATTTTTATTTTTTTTTCTATTATCAAATAAAACAAATTAATTATATATAATTTATAAATCATCATTATGTATTTCTTGGTAGATTATTAAATTATTCATATATATAATTATCATTAAATTAATATATGGTATACAATTTATTTATTTCTGAATAATATATATATGATTATATTTATAATATATAAATATATATTAGGTTTTGTTACTAAAAATAATGAATGATATGTGTAAATATATATGATTTATTATATCTTAAATCTGAAATATTGATATTTTAAAAAAGTTAAAAATATTTAATCGAAAATTTATTTTGGATTATAAACATAATTTTTTATTATTAAATAAAAATAAAAATTATATATAATTATTTTAACTTATGTATATGTTAACTGCAAATGCTCTACCAAAAGTTCCACATGAGAGCATTAAACACAAAGCATTTAGAGCGTATTAATATCTTGTAAATACTTTTCTAAATGTTTTTTTTGATAAATGTTGATTAGATAATAAAGAGAATAATGTTTATGCTAATTCCCTGTCAATCAAACCTTATAGCCACAAACAGAAAGAGGAAAACTGTCTATGAATATATATTATTTTTTAAAATATTATAAAATTTAAACTGATTTTTTTGTTAATATTTCTTCGGTTATATAGTTTTCTATTACTTTAAAATTTTATCATTTTAATTCATTAAGTTAACTCTATAATATATAACTAACAATATTAAAATTTATATTAATTTGTGTTATTATATTTATATATGTTATGATCAAATGTAGTGTTATTGCTTGTATAAGTTAACGTTATCTCTATTGGATGTAAATTGGACAATATTTCATTTTTACTTCATTTATAGTGATTCATTATTCATTTTATAATCTAAGATATATGAGTTATCTAAAATTTTAAATCTACTTGACACTATTTAAAAAGTTGGAATAATATCAATTGATTTATTTGGTAAAACTGAACTCAATGACAAATTATTACCTTTGCCATAACAAATCCATCATTTTTATGTTAGCCCTTGTGAATATTACCAAAATTTGAAATTGAGTTTTAGAAAAGAAAAATCTAAAGATTAAAAATTAAAAAGAAAAACTGCTTCTAGATGGATAGTGTAGAAAATTTGGACAAAAAGATTGTTTTGTATATATATATATGAGAGAAATACCTTTTTCTCTTGATAAAATATGGATTTTCTTATTTGAGTAACTTCGATAAAAATTGCTTTAAACAAAAAATATCTTTCTATATTAGACTAAAGTGACAAGTAAAAGATCATCCATTTGGTTAACAACTGCAAAGCATTTAATGCTTCAGTTTGTTTTTCTTTCTCTTTTTAATCTCAAAAACATAAATTAAACTATACATAATTTTATGAATTTATAAATATACATATATATATATATATATATATATATATATATATATATATATATATATCAATCTAAAATTAAGAACCGAATTAACAAAGTTAACTCAATTTTCGCTTAAGATGTAAGCTAGCTAAAAGATCATATACAATTAAAAGCTTAAATGTGAGCTAGCTAAAAGATGAGATTCCTCTAAGACCTGGAATCTGGTTCATTATTACACAGCTTGAATCTTGACCAATTTCATATTTATATTCTTATGCCATATTTTTTTCTTCTCCACCACGGATCCGACCAAACTTTTTCTAAGAAATTATTATTATAATGTTGTCAAGAATTCGTAATTCTCAACGAATTCCCAACTGATTTATTAAAATAGTTATGTATTCAACTATTTCAGAAAATTAAACTTAGTCTTCGTAAGATATAAGAAATAATGATCATTTTAATACACATAAATACAAATATAAGTCTTTGAAAAAAATGCATAAGTCGATTTAATATGAATCCGATTAGTAATCAGCAGGAAATGAATATGCATCATCCGTCATACTCTTCAACTTCTAATGGACAACATATTGCGAAATTCAGTTAACTGGATAACGAGTTCAACATCAACATGTTCAATTTAACTTATGTCACCACTAAAATTTGGTTGTAGTGAGCCGTAATTAGAAACTCCAAGTATTATTTTTCTTTGATTTGATTGGCTTTACAGTGAGCCAATAACCGTCCTTCTACCAAAATCAAAATCAAAGATACTCAATATAGCATACATGAAAAAAATGATTAAATTGTTACATATATTTTATAAATAACAATATTATACTATATAGCATCGATCGACACCAATACTTCACCGTTGATCGATACTAACATCATGACATCGATCAACACCCACACTCCGCCGTCGATTGATACTAATTGCGGGAAGATAGAGAAGGTTGAATTACCCATACTGAGAGATGACAAGAACGGCATCTTACGGGATGAAAAAGGTCATGCGCACAACAGTGCATGGCAATTGATTCATGAACAGAAGACTACAATCCCTGATGCTACTGCTGTTACTGTGCCTGACGATTTCTACCCCAAAAGGTCTGCGATGCGTTGTTCTACACCATAGAGGAATGTCTTTGAGCTGAATCCTGCATATATCTCTCTTGTGGGTCAGCATCCTTTTCATGGTCTTCCTCATGAGTGTCCTAATACCCACCTTGAATCATTCGATGATTTAGCGTCGACCATTAAGTGCAATGGAATCTCTGAAGATTACTACTTCTGCAAACTATTCCCATACTCTCTTGCTGGAGAAGCAGCATGTTGGTTCAAGAGGTTGCCACCAGGATCTCTCACTACCTTGGGAATGACATCATGAACGCCTTCCTCACCAACTTTCTCTATGATACTGAAGCAAATATGAAGATCGAGATGGAAGCTATGCTGAGATATATGGTAGAGGAAGAAGAAGATGATGAATATGGAGAGCTGAGCAGAGCAGAAGAAGTTGTTATCAGCGATCCGACCACAACATCGATCGATGCTAATACCTCACCATCGATCGACACTGTTCATCGCAACACTGTTCACACGGCATCAGTCGACACTGTTCATCTGGCATCGAACGACACTTTTCATCGCAACACTGTTCACCCCGACAATGTTCATCCCGAAACTGTCCTTCTGGGACAATTTTCCCAGGGCATTGAAGACTTGACACTAGAGAGCACTGATGTATCAAGTTGTTATCATGCTCCGGATGTAGAAAGAAAAATCACCATCGAAAATCTCTCGGAGCCAAAGGATAAAGAACAATTTGGGGATTTGGATTCGAGTAGGAAAGCCACTATGGAGCTAGGAGAATGTTTTGAAGATATGCATCAGAACTCGAAGCAGAAGCTTGATGACGATCAACACACTTCGAGAATAGATCTGGAAACTTCACCAAAAACTAGCATCGATATGCACCCACCCGACTGCATCGATCGCTACTACACAGATGAGATCGACACTTATTATTGGACGAACCAGGTTACACAGTTGAGCTGGAACCAGTTGAGGAGAGAATGCACAAGTCTGAGACCTCACTCCTTGCTGCCCCTGAACATCTACGACCACCTATCTGCACAGAAGAAGCTGCTGGTTTTCACAAAAGAGCGAAGATGGTACATGACCCTGTGAAGTTTATGGTTCCCAGTGCTGTTTTTGAAGTTGAATTTTCTATTCCACCAGATGGAAGAGTGCATATGGATCCCTACATTGAGGTATTTGATGATCCTCTTTATGCAGTAGTTTCTCAGAGAGTATTGAAGTATGAAGGTGACGTTGACCAAGGACCATCAGTCGCAGCATCGATCGACACCATCATTGATGAATCGATCGACACCACCATTGGAACATTAATCGACATCAACACTAGAGCATCGATCGACACTCATCACGGATCAGCGCAAAATGAGTTTGAAGTGTTTCATAATCTTTTCGATGGAGGCACCACGATATCAGACAAGTCTGGGGGAAAGAAGAAGAGGAATTGGAAGAAGAGAAAAAGGATCAAGGAAGTTCCTAAATTATCATTGACTCCCCACTTCTCAGATGGTGTCATGAAGTACAAAGTGTGCAGCAGATGCTTCTCGCAGCCGTTTGCAATGCTTCGAGCACTCCTTATTGCTGAGATGATAGACAAAGGAGAAGAGTCAATGGAGGCTTTCACAAAATGTGTGATGAAGATGACGATATTGGACATTGGGAATTGTTTTGGAGCAATTTCCCAATCTCATCCGGACTGAATCAGAATTTTGAAACGTCGAGCTTAAGACTATAACCATGCACTGAGTGGGAGGCAACCCACTGTTTAGTAAGTTTTTATTTAGGTTTTACTTATACTACTACTTATTTCGAGTTTCATTTTATTTTTACAGACTATTTGAATCCACCATCGATCGACACCATAGAGGCACCATCAGTTGACAATGGATCTCGACCATCAATCGACCACACATGCCTACCATCGATCGACACCCTCTTACAGAGAGAGGTATCGAGTTTTCTATTTAAGCTATTTACTTATGATTTAATTTTTCCTAACCAATCCGGGACAGATTACACTGGGGACAATGTAATTTAAGTCTGGGGGAGGTTTGCTAATGCTATTTGATTTGTTTTGAGTCTTATTTACTATATTTATATACATTTTTCAAAGTTTTATTGAGTCAAGAAGGAGACCAAGATCAAGATTTATTATTGACTAACAACACTTTAGCACCATTCTTAGAAGGTTGTTTGCAAAGATTACATGAAATACCAAAGTGGATCATCCTGCCACTATATCACACTTGCTTAGAAAGTTTATAGGAACCAGAGCTGATTTCCAACACTAATCCTGACATTATTTGCTTGCTTTTGGGATTTGATATACATTGGATCGGATTCCTTCTGCAAGTATGAAAGATAAAAGTCTGTGTGCTTCTGATTCCCCTCTCTCTCCCCTTCAGATAAAAAGGATTGGACAGGATTTGGTGGCTACAACCATTAAAGCTTGATTCATATGATTCTATAAGGAGATAAAGGTCAAAAAGAAGTGAGCATGATCTGGTGGCAAAAACCATTAGGGCTTGATTCATGGAAGTCTATCCAAATATCTCAGTCAATTAAAAAAATAAAATGATACCCTCAAAAAGAAGGGAGACATTGACTTAGAAGAAGTGAGAAAAGAGGGAGGAAAGGAATTAGAGAAGACTGCATGTGTGTTCACATACTTGCAGAGGTAAGAGTTTATGTGTCCCTTGATCGATACTCCCAAGGTAAAGCCTGCGTTTTTATTTTATGCAAAGAAATGAAATCAGTAGAGGGGCGAGTCAGACTAATATTTGCTAAGTTGTTGGTAGAATTGATTTGGTTGCTATACTAGGATAGGGTATATAAAGTTTCTTTGTGACTGACTTGATATGATGTGGTTGCAAAAAAGCAAGGTGATTATACTTAGATATTATGTGAGGGAGTTGATAGGGTCTGATATTTACCACTATTGTGCCATGCTATCAGCCCTAGTCTAATATATTTTTTTGGAGTATGTCTTAGAGTATTTTCAGGTTCAGGTACGTTCTGGAGAACATTGGTGATTCTAGAGCTTTTAGAGATGCAGAACTACGCAGATGCGTCAGATGTTTAGCTATTAATGGAGACCTTTCCACGGTGCGATTGAGCTGATATTTTGAGAGAAGATATATCTTTGAGTTATCTTTTCAATGTCACCGGTTTGAGGTTCATCGGAAGTTTATATCTAAAGTTATGCCCGATTTACTAAACAGTGGTCTGTCTGCCTTGCGAGAGGAAGCTGTCGAGGGGATGAATGAGTGTCGATCGACGGTACAGCCTTACCGTCGATCGATGGTACAGCCTTACCATCGATCGACGGTGATCCTAGAAGACAGACCCGACTTATTTTATGGCCGTCTTAAGCCCAGAAGCCATCACGAATTACCAAAATACCCATGGACGACATAAAACCCTATTTTATGTTTCTATGCCATTGTTTAGGCATCAAGCTTTATGCTATCTATTGTTCTAGGGTTAGGAGAGAAGGGATGAACTCCTTCCGAGTCCTCTTGGAACTCCTTTGGTTTTTTATTTGATTTATATTCTATATATATTCTATTCATCTATGATTTATGTGACAAAGATCATGTCTGAGTAAATCTCTTGTTAGGTTTAGGGTTTATTAATGGTATTGATGGATTAGCCAAACTATAGAATTGCTAGGGTGATTATTAGATCTATCAATAGAATTGTGTTTATTGCTTGTGTTCTAGAGTAGCTGACTAGAACCCTGATCATAGGATAGTTAGGCGCAAGCGAGAGCATGGTCTACTACCATAATTAATCATGTTGAGCTAGATTTCTAAAAACAAACGAGAGTTGATTTAGTTAATCTATTGAACATATCGATTAGGTATTAATGCTTGACTTGAGAGACCATCGGTCGACGCAAGATCATTGCCATCGATCGACGGTCATTCCGTGTCAACAAGCGAGAGCTGAGACATCAGAATTAGTCAATAAATTAGACTCGCAGCGAGAGCTGGTCGTCTTTTACATTAGATATCGAGTTCTATGATTAACACCCTTAGCTTCTATCCTCTATAATCCACTTGCCTAAAACCCTAGATCTAGCTATTTATTATTATTGTTTACTTACCAATCAATCAATTATCTGCTATAGTTTATTTACTGTTTATTAATCTATTTGCCTAGCTTAATCGCGACTGTATTGAGTTTATTGTGTGCTCACGCTCCCTGTGGATTCAATCCATAAATACTACAATTTGACCTCTCTTGGCAAGAGTAGTTCTTAGGGTTAATTTGATAGAGTTTGCATTGAAATACATAAAAACCCTCCTGTGAGAGAACAATTCAGCGATTCTGTGGCCGTAAATGGTTTGACTGACCATGCAATATAAATATAAATAAAGAAAATAATAAAACAAGAAAGAGAGAGTGAATGGAGTTCTAAAATGAAAAGTTTAAAGAAACTCATGAGAACTTCAAGCTGCACTTACTCATTATTTTTGCTCTAGTGGTAAAGCAATGTCTAATAAGCCTATCTCATGTGTTCAATTTTGATTGGAAAGAATTATTTACATTGTTTATGTTTCCGGTAAAGAGGTGAAACTATCTTTTTCAAACTACACTTGCCACTTATATATTATATTGAATCTATATTTCACTTAAAAGTTAAATAAATAGCTAAATTACATTCAAAATCAATAGTTTTTGTTGAAGATAATGTTATTATATCTATGGACACTTCCAACACAGGGATCTGCATAACTATTTGTAATAAAATTAAAAAAAATTACAAAGTAAGAGAGGAACATTAAAATCAGTTCTTACTAGAGAAACTTTTAGATATCCTCAAAATACTCTAAGACGACAATCATTTCTTGAATAATCCAGTTTCTGTTATTAAAATAAAATTAATTAAATTATTACATGGTATTAAAATATTAATTTAAAACCTGGAAAAATCTCATTTGAGTCTTTTAAGGAATCTTTAGTGGTGAGTCTCTCACGAGATCTCTCACCATAATAATAAAAAATCAAATGACAAAAATATGAGAGAAAAGAAAAAGTAAAATATAAGAGAGAAGTCTCTAATGAGGTATTACTTTGTGACATATCATATTATTTCTAGTTCAAATTTTTATGTTAAAAATTAATTATAAATATGGAATTATATTGCTATTTTACTGTAAAAAAACGGTCTTTATAAATGAACAGATGCTGGTGCTTTTTAACGACCGAAGGTGCTCTAATGGATGCGCATGCTCTCAGTAACTTTCTCTTAGCGACTGAATGTACTGTAAATAGAACCATCAGACATAAATACTCATATGATATGTAAAATTAGCGGTTATGAATAGTAAACGTAAAACTGTTGGATAATTTTAAGCTTTTGGAAACTTAACATATTAATAAGTGTTTAATATGTTAAGATAAACATAAAAAGGAAATCCAGAATAGGAAAAGGAAGCTTTCAATTTAGGTTAGGTTTATGTTTCCATATCCCACATGTTAAAGGGAATTGTCTTTCACTATAAATATAGATCTAATGGAGAGGTGTTCCAGAATATCTAAGAGAGTAGATCAAAATCTAAGAGAAAAGATCAAAATATCTAAGGGAGTAAATCATAAGAAATTCAAGAGAAACATTGAGAGCTTTAGTTTTGAGGAGTTTTTAATGCAATAAGAAAAATTGTTTTAATAAATCTTTGTGTTTCTAGATATTTGAATTGCTATCAGAGCCTCAGGTTGGAGACTCGATAGATTAAGTTGAAGTTTTGATCCTGGTGACTGTGAAGCAGAGATCGCGAAGGCAAGATGGTTGACATGACTAGAGCTACACTGCACTTGAAGGACTTTGGATCTACATCCATCCAATGACCAATGTTAAAGTCGACAAACTATACAGTTTGGTCGATGAGGATGAAGGTTATGATGCGTGTTCATGAAGTATGTGACACGATAGAACCAGGCTTGGATGATCAAAAGATGAACGACATTGCGACTGCTCTTTTGTTTCAATCTGTTCCTGAAACTTTGATTCTCCAATTGGGAGAACTAACCGCATCGAAATACATCTAGAACACCATCAAGTCATGACACCTTGGATCTTTTCGTGTAAGGAAGGCGAGACTTCAGACGTTAGGCAAAGGAATGTTGAGTGTAACACACGAAGAAAGCGTGTGTGACACATGTCTAGTAAGGAAGCATATTAGACAAAAGGAGATAGTCGTAGAAATGTCATGTGTAACACGAAGAAAGCATGTGTGATACATGTCTAGCAAGGAAGAAAATTAGACATTCATTCTCGACTATACTATTCAAGAAGAAGATTGAGGTATTCGATCGGTTCAAAAGGTTCAAGGAAAGCACTGAAAAGCAAACCTTTCGCACCGATAGAGTAGGAGAGTTTACCTCAACTGTGTCGAAGATGTCGAAGTACTTATGGGTTCAAGCTATGATAGACGTTTTGGAAGCTATCACGAGAAACAAGACATGGGAGCTTGTAGATAGACTGGCTGGTGTTGAACCTATAAGGTTAAAGTGGATCTAAAATATTCGAGGAGCGGATGGAATCAAGATAAAAGAGAAGATTAATGCCCAAGGAATCATGTATGACACAAAGATGGAAGTTTGTAACACGATTCACGTAGCAATGGGGTCAACATTAAAGATCACAAAGGCTGAAGATGAACCAGAGATAAATGCTACGAAATGCAGAAGAAGCATAAGATGTTTGGGGTATCTACTTCACACAAGACCAGACGTGTGTTACACTGTTGGTGTTCTAAGTCGATATATGCTAACGTCGGGTGTTAAGTAGAAGGCTGATATCCTTACCAAGCCATTAGCAAGGTTTAAGTTCAAGCAAATGAGGAGCTTAATTGGAGTTCAAGAAATTTATCTCTCTAATCCAGTTGGAAGTAAGGTATTGGATAATTCCAAGCTTGTGGAAACTTAACATATTAATAAGTGTTTAATATGTTAAGATAAAAAAAAAAAGAAAACCTAGAATAGGAAAATGAAGTTTTATATTTAGGTTAGGTTTGTGTTTCCATATCCCACATGTTAAAGGAAATTGTCTTTCACTATAAATATAAATCTAATGGAGAGGTGTTCCATAAGATCTATGAGAGTAGATCAAAATATCTAAGAGAAAAGATTAAAAGATCTAAGAGAGTAGATCATAAGAGATCTAAGAGAAACATTGAGAGCTTTAGTTTTGAGGAGTTTTAAAGCAATAAGAAAAGTTGTTCTTATAAATCTTTGTGTTTCTAGAGATTTGAATTGGTATCAGAGCCTCAGGTTGGAGACTCGATATAAGCTTAAGTTGAAGCTTTGATTTTGACTGTGAAGCAGAGATCACGAAGGCAAAATGGCTGACCTGACTAGAGCTACACCGCACTCGAAGGATTTTGGATCTACATCGATCCAATGTCCAATGTTTACATCAACAAACTATATATTTTGGTCGATGAGGATGAAGGTTATGATGTGTGTTCATGAATTATGTGACACGATAGAACCAGGCTCGGATGATAAAAAGAAGAACAACATTGCGACTCCTCTTTTGTTTCAATCCATTCCCCAACTTTGATTCTCCAAGTGGGAGAACAAAAGCATTGAAAGACATCTGGAATGCCATCAATTCACGACAACTTGGAGGTGTTTGTGTAAGGAAGGCGAGACTTCAGACGTTAGGCAAAGGAATGTCGACTGTAACACACGAAAAAAAGCGTGTGTGACACATGTATAGTAGGGAAGCAGATTAGACCGAAGGAGATGGTCGTAAAAATGTCATGTGTAACACATGAAAAAAGCGTGTGTGGCACATGTCTACCAGGGAAGAAAATTATACATTCATTCCCGACTATACTATTGAAGAAGAAGACAAAGGTATTTGATCGGTTCAAAAGGTTCATGGAAAGCATTGAAAAGCAAACCTTTCACACCGATAGAGTAGGAGAGTTTACCTCAGTTGAGTCAAATATTTCGAAGTACTTATGTGTTCAAGCTATGATAGCCGTGTTGGAAGCTATCACGAGAAACAAGACATGGGAGCTTGTAGATAGACCGGCTGGTGTTAAACCTATAAGGTTAAAGTGAATTTACAAGATTCTAGGAGAGGATGGAATCATGATAGAGGAGAAGAGTAATGATTAAGGAATCATGTATGACACAAAGATGGAAGTGTGTAACACGACTCACGTAGCAATGGGGTAAGTTTAAAGATCTCAAAGGTTGAAGATGAACCAGAGATAAATGCTACGAAATACAGAAGAAGCATAGGATGTTTAGGGTATCTACTTCACACAAGACCAGACGTGTGTTACATTGTTCGTGTTCTAAGTCGATGAATTGTAACTTCGGGTGTTAAGAAGAAGGCTGATAACCTTACCAAGCCATTAGCAAGGTTTAAGTTCAAGCAAATGTGGAACTTAATTGGAGTTTAAGAAATTAATCTACTTAATTCAAGTTGAAATTAATGGGGTGATTTTTGGATAATTCCAAGCTTGTGAAAATTTAACATATTAATAAGTGTTTAATGTGTTAAGATAAACACAAAAGGGAAATCTAGAATACGAAAAGGAAGTTTTTTATTTAGGTTAGGTTTGTGTTTCTATATCCCGCATGTTAAAGAGAATTGTCTTTCACTATATATATAGATCTAATGGAGAGGTGTTCCATAAGATCTAAGAGAGTAGATCAAAAGATCTAAGAGAAAAGATCAAAAGATCAAAAGATCTAAGAGAGTAAATCATAAGAGATCTAAGAGAAACATTGAGAGCTTTAGCTTTGTGGAGTTTTTAAAGGAATAAGAAAAGTTGTTCTTACAAATCTTTGTGTTTCTAGAGATTTGAATTGGTATCAGAGCCACAGGTTGGAGACTCGATCTAAGCTTAAGTTGAAGCTTTGATCCCCGTGATTGTGAAGCAGAGATCGCGAAGGCAAGATGGCTGACATGACTAGATCTACACTGCACTAAAAGGAATTTGGATCTACATCCATCAATGTCCAATGTTAACGTCGACAAAATACACAGTTTGGTCGATGAGGAAGAAGGTTATGATGTCTGTTCATGAAGTATGTGACACGATAGAACCAAGCTCGGATGATCAAAAGAAGAACGACGTTGCGACTGCTCTTTTGTTTCAATATGTTCCCAAAACTTTGATTCTCCAGGTGGGAGAACAAACCGCATCGAAAGACATCTACAACGCCATCAAGTCAGGACACCTTGAAGATGCTCGTGTAAGGAAGGCGAGACTTCAGACGTTAGGCAAAGAAATGTTGAGTGTAACACACGAAGAAAGCGTGTGTGACACATGTTTAGTCGGGAAGCAGATTAGATAGAAGGAGATGGCCGTAGAAATGTCGTGTGTAACACACCAAGAAAGTGTGTGTGACACATGTCTAGCAGGGAAGCAAATTAGACATTTATTCTGGACTATGCTATTGAAGAAGAAGATTGAGAGGTATTCAATCTGTTCAAAAGGTTCAAGGAAAGAATTAAAAAGCAAACCTTTCGCACGATCAAGTAGGAGAGTTTACCTCTGCTTAGTCAAAGATTTTGAAGTACTTATGGGTTCAAGCTATGATAGCCATGTTGGAAGCTATCACGAGAAACAAGACATGGGAGTTTGTGAATAAACCGGCTGGTGTTGAACCTATAAGGTTAAAGTGGATCTATAAGATTTGAGGAGCAGATGGAGTCAAGATAAAAGAGAAGAGTAATGCTCAAGGAATCATGTATGACACAAAGATGGAAGTGTGTAACACGACTCACGTAGCAATGGGGTCGAGTTTAAAGATCTTAAAGGCTGAAGTGAACCAGAGATAAATGCTACGAAATACATAAGAAGCATAGGATGTCTGGGGTATCTACTTCACACAAGACCAGACATGTGTTACATTGTTGGTGTTCTAAGTCTATACATGCAAACGCCGGTTGTTAAGCAGAAGGTTGGTATCCTTACCAAGCCATTAGCAAGGTTTAAGTTCAAGCAAATGAGGAGCTTAATTGTAGTTCAAGAAATTGATCTCCCTAACTCAAGTTGGAATTAAGGGGGTGATTGTTGAATAATTTCAAGTTTGTGGGAGCTTAACATATTAATAAGTGTTTAATATGTTAAGATAAACAAAAAAAAAAAAGAAATCAAGAATAGGAAAATAAATGTTTTCTATTTAGGTTAGGTTTGTGTTTTCATATCTCATATATTTAAAGGAATTGTCTTTCACTATAGCATATTAATAAGTGTTTAATATGTTAAGATAAACACAAAAAAGAAATCTAGAATATGAAAAGAAAGTTTTCTATTTAGGTTAGGTTTGAGTTTTCATATCCCACATATTAAAGAGAATTGTCTTTCACTATAAATATAAATCTAATGGAGAGATGTTTCATAAGATCTAAGATAGTAGATCAAAAGATCTAAGAGAAAAGATCAAAAGATCTAATAGAGTAGATCATAAGAGATCTAAAAGAAACATTGAGAGCTTTAGTTCTGATGAGTTTCTAAAGCAATAAGAAAAGTTGTTTATAGATTTGAAAAACTTCATTTAATTTATAAGAAAACACCAAATCAGTGTTAAAAATTAAATTAGGTTAAATTTAAAAAGTTGAAAACATAACATCCGGAACTACTAATAACATGATTTGAGTATATACTAAGCGTGAGTTTAGTACCACCTTACCAATTGGCTTTGTGGCTGAAATTCATTTGTGGAATTTCCATGATTTACCATATGAAAAGATGCCTGAGCCCTTTGAACATTTTTTCTCCCTCTAATTGTTTTTCAAATTTATTTGTTTCAAATAATAAAGGATGAGAAGGTTTGAATCTTTTTCACTTTGCTTTCTAGATGTTATGGACCAACAATTGAAATTATGTGGCAGTGGACCGATGACCAAATCGAATAAATTAGCCCCTCCCAACTAGGGACCAACTTCTCACTCAAGTTTGGAAGGGTCTAACAAGTACTAGACCAAGAGCTAATTGGTGTTTTGTTGAAACCATGAGCTGCAAATAGAACTAAAACTCAGATTAATTTGAGGTACTTACCACGAAGCGAAGAACAAGTCCAACACTTTCAGATTTGATGGGATTGGTGAGGAATTGGTGAGTTTGATTGTGAGAATGGTCCCTAATTTTGAATTATTAATCATGACCGCTTTGTATAGTCTAAATTGTGAAATCAAAAGTCTGAGAATGGTATCTTTTCGTGGACGATCAAAAGTCTGCAAAAGATGGCTTGAAATGACGAGTAAACAATGTGTATTCAAGAAAAAGAAAATTATTTTTGAGGTTGTGCATGAAAAAAAAATGCTCAAATAGGTTATCATATATTGTGACATTCTATATTGTTATGTTCTATGGACAAACTATACGTACTTATCTAAAAGAGTAAGGTGTATCATTTTAGACATTGTTTGTGAAGTAATTTCACACATGTCCTTTTTACAATTATTTTCACCAAAAAAATGATGTCATACTAAAAATAATGATATGACTTACAAGTAAATGTGACAAGACAATTATATTTAATGTTGATTTTTTATAAACTTTATAGAATATGAAAATAAATCATATATCATTTTTAAAATAAATTTATTCAAATATGACATTAAATAATATAATAATATAAATATAAATAAATTTATTTTAAAAAAAAGTTGTTCTTATAAATCTTTGTGTTTCTAGAGATTTGAATTGGTATCAGAGCCTCATGTTGAAGACTCGATCTAAGCTTAAGTTGAATCTTTGATCCTGGTGACTGTGAAGCAGGGATCACGAAGGCAAGATGGCTGACGAGACTAGAGCTACACCGCACTCGAAGGACTTTGGATCTACATCCAGCCAATGTCCAATGTTAACGTAGACAAACTACACAGTTTGGTCGATGAGGATGAAGGTTATGATACGTGTTCATGAAGTATATGACACGATAGAACCAGACTCAGATGATAAAAAGAAGAACGACCTTGCGACTGCTCTTTTGTTTCAATCCTTTCCCGAAATTTTGATTCTCCAGGTGGGAGAACAAACTGCATTGAAAGATATCTAGAACGCCATAAAGTCACGACACCTTGGAGCTGTTCATATAGGGAAGGTGAGATTTCAGACGTCATACAAAGGAATATCGAGTGTAACACAAAAAGAAAGTGTGTGTGAACCATGTCTAGTAGGGAAGCAGATTAGATAGAAGGAGATAGTCGTAGAAATGTCGTGTGTAACACACAAAGAAAGTGTGTGTGACACATGTCTAGTAGGAAAGCAAATTAGACATTAATTCCCAACTATGCTATTGAAGAAGAAGACTTTAATCGGTTCCAAAGGTTCAAGGAAAGCATTGAAATACAAATCTTTCGCACAATAGAGTAAGAGAGTTTACCTCAGCTGAGTTGAGGATGTCAAACTACTTATGGGTTCAAGCTATGATAGCTGTGTTGGAAGCTATCACGAGAAAAAAAGACATGGGAAATTGTAGATAGACCGGCTGGTGTTGAACCTATAAGGTTGAAGTGGATATACAAGATTGGAGGTCCGGATGGAATCAAGATAGAGGAGAAGAGTAATTCTCAAGGAATTATGTGTGACACAAAGATGGAAGTGTGTAACATGACTCACGTAGAAATGCGGTTGAGTTTAAAGATCTTAAAGGCTGAAGATGAACCATAGATAAATGCTACGAAATGCAGAAGAAGCATAGGATATTTGGGGTATCTACTTTACACAAGACTAGACGTGTGTTACATTGTTGGTGTTCTAAATCGATACACGCAAAAGTTGGGTGTTAAGCAGAAGGCTGATATCCTTACCAAGCCATTAGCAAGGTTTACGTTCAAGCAAATGAGGAGCTTAATTGGAGTTCAAGAAATTAATCTCCTTAATTCAAGTTGGAATTAAGGGGGTGACTTTGGGATAATTCCAAACTTGCGAAAACTGAACATATTAATATGTGTTTAATATGTTAAGATAAACACACAAAAAAACTAGAATATGAAAATAAATTTTTCTATTTAAGTTAGGTTTATGTTTTCATATCTCACATGTTAAAGGGAAGTTTCTTTCACTATAAATATATATATAATGGATAGGTGTTTCATAAGATCTAAGACAGTAGAACAAAAGATCTAAGAGCAAAGATCAAAAATCTAAGAGAATAGATCATAAGAGATCTAAGAGTAACATTGAGAGCTTTAGTTTTGAAGAGTTTTTAAGAAAATAAGAAAAGTTGTTCTTGTAAGTCTTTGTGTTTCTAGAGATTTGCAAACTTCAATTAATTTATAAGAAAACACCAAATCAGTGTTAAAAATTAAATTAGGTTAGATTTAAAAAGTTCAAAACATAACATCCGGAACTACTAATAACATGATTTGGTATATAAGAAGCATGAGTTTAGTACCAACTTACCAATTGGCTTTGTGGCTGAAATTCATTTGTGGAATTTTCCATGATTTACCATACGAAACGATGCCTGAGCCCTTAGATCCCTCTCATTTTTTTTCAAATTTATTTGTTTCAAATAATAAAGGATGAGAAGGTTTGAATCTTTTTCACTTTGCTTTCTAGATGTTATGGACCAACAATTGAAATTATGTGGCAGTGGACCGAGGACCAAATGGAATAAATTAGGCCAACTTCTCACTCAAGTTTGGAAGGGTCTAACAAGTACTAGACCAAGAGTGAATTGGTGTTTTGTTGAAACCATGAGATGAAAATAGAACTATAACTCAGATTATTTTGAAGTACTTACCACAAAGCGAATAACAAGTCCAACACTTTCAGATTTGATGGGCAAGAAAACGGATATTTTTAACTGCAGCGTAAATTTGTTTGGGGAGGGAAAAAAGTAGAGCAAAGAAAATGGAAACATGTATAAAGTCCAGAAAGAAAAATATATATAGTGAGGAATTGGTGAGTTTGTTTGTGAGAATAGTCCCCTAATTTTGAATTACTAATCATGACCGCATTGTATAGTCTAAATTGTGCAATCAAAAGTCTGAGAATGGTATCTTTTCATGGACGATCAAAAGTCTGCAAAAGATGGCTTGAAATTACAAGTAAACAATGTGTATTCAAGAAAAAGAAAATTATTTTTGAGGTTGTGCATGGAAAAAAAATACTCATATAGGTAACCAGATATTGTGACATTCTATATTGTTATGTTCTATGGACAAACTATACTACTTAGCTAAAAGAGTTAGGTGTATCATTTCTTAGACATTATATGTGAAGTGATTTCACACACATCTTCTTTATAATCATTTCACTAAAAAAATGATATGTCATACTAAAAATGATGATATGACGTACAAGTAAATGTGATAAGACAATTATATTTAATGTTGATTTTGTATAAACTTTTTGGAATATAAAAATAAATCATATATCATTTTTAAAATAAATTTATTCAAATATGACATTAAATAATATAATAATATAAATATAAATATTTACAAATTTTTGAAATATTATTTAAGTATTTTTTTATAACCATACCATTTGATTACTAAACAAGATTTTCAAAATTTATACATTTTCCAAAAAAAATTATGAACTTTTAATCTTAATATCATTTATTTCTTTTTGAAATTACAAATTTGAGAAATTCTGTTTAGTTTTTTTTGATAATTATAAAAAATCTATATCATTTTAAAAAAAAATTATAAAAATTGATTTAATATATTGTAACCAAAATAAATAAATGAAAATATATCTAAGATTATAATTTTAAATATATACATATCTTTTCTTTATAATTTAAAATAAATAAAATATTTATTTTTCTCTTAATTCTATGTATAACTAAATTAACATTATATTGAAATATGTGTATGAAAATAATAAAATTTAGAATATTAAAATTATTTTATTTTTAAATATAATTTAAATTTAAAACTCGGATGGACCTATAAGGATCAGATGGGCGTAGAACACTTTGGACTTCAAGGATGTCGACAAAGTATCTCGGCGCTTCATGCTGATATGGAAGGTTTTGTTTGGGCGATGTCTTGCGTACGTGTGTTACTAGTGACCACAATTCATGTATAGACTGATTGCTCCGATTTGGTGGATATGATCGCTAACCCAACTGACTGGCCAGCCTTTGCCTTTGAGCTAACCTCATTCCCTTTTCTTCGAGGTAGGTTTTCGGGTTTTAGCATCTCCATATACCTAGAACCAGAAATTTGAGAGCAGATTCCCTTGTAAAGGAGGTGAGAATTAATGGTGTCTTTCTTTCCAATGTAGATCAGACCCGGCTAGCGGGTCTTCGGAACGACTCAAACTCAACCACCACTTGATCTTTAATTTATGGGCGATGGCAAAAAAAAAAATTAATTTAAAAAAATATTGTTGTACATGGTAAAGGAAAACACCTAATTCATGGTATAAACGTCTACCATCTAACTGAATATCTAGTGGATACATGTTAATTAGGCGATTGCAGGAAATGAAATAATACAACACATTTGTAGATAACTTCACAACTTTTATTAAACACACACGTAAACAGTACATATTATTTAAACGATAAGCAGTTTTGCAAATGACAAACAAGCATAGTTGGCTGTTTTTGGTATGTCTCACAAACGTTTATTATATATATAATACAGAGCATGCATGAGACACTACTGGTAATACTCACCACACAAACAAAGCTTGAGATCATTGATTAGGCGCCATTGACTGCGTAGAAGTACAACTCATCGGTACGGTTGTTGGTGGGACGTTTTCCTCCATGCATGAGGAGGCCTTTCTTTCCATAGACGGTGGCAGTCGTGTAGGCGGGCCAACCAAGTTGCCCCGGTTCATTTCCTCCTCCAAACTTCTCCCACACCAATGTCTCAGTGTTCAATGCGAAACCCTCACTGGACAACGTCCCAGGACCCAAATGTGCCTTTGGGTCCGGCCAGGTCTCACCTCCAAATATTAGTATATATTTTCCGACTACTGCATGCGCAAACACGCTCCTTGCAGAAGGTTTCTGTCCTTTAGTCTCCACTTCCGTCCATTTTTGAGTGGCGGGATTGAAGTAGTGCACAAGATCAGACTCATAGTCGTTCATCCCATTAGGATCAGGCGAAGTCGCAAACCCGTAAAGCACCCAAATCTTCCCTTGCACCACAACGAATCCAGCTCCACCTCTTTTCTCGAACTTCTTGAACTGCACTCCAGGATCTGGTAGCTGAACCCATTTTCCAGCAGCAATGTTGTAAGCCTCGATCGTCCTGAAACGCACAGGGGTTTTGTTCGTCCCACCTTTGCTCACCCCACCGAATACATACACATGGTTTGCATCCGAAGCCATGGAATGGTAAGTGCGAGCCTCGGGTCCTCCCTCTTCATCGAGCTTGGTCAGGAATTTCCACTCCTTTTTCACAGTATCGTATGAATAAAAGTCGTCGAACTGTTTATTCTCATCGCGGCCTCCAAAGAGATAGAGCTTAGTTCCCACGGCGACCATGCGGGTGCCCAAGGCCTTGACGTCAGGAACGTCTCCTTTGGCCGGAGCGATTGACCAAGTGTGAGTGTTAAAGTCAAAGACGTAAAGGTCTTTGTCAATGGACATGTTTGGCGTTAACTCCCCGCCAAAAGAATAGAGCTTGTCTCCAACCACGGCTATGCCGTGTGAGCTTCTTGGTCCAGGTACATGTCCTCCTTTCTGCTGCACCTGTTAATGACCACGATATTATGAACCAGTTGCCGGATAATTAATTATTCCAAATACTTGACACAGGGATATTTGAAAACCATCGATACCCCCTTCAGCACGAATACATAGCTTACTTCCAAAGTTTTTCCTTTTTGACTAAAAGTTCAACAAGTTTGATTTCTAGACCAAGTGTTTGACCAAAATCTTGGAATAAATTAATATATTATAAACCTACATCTTGATTTTCTAGTGCAAAATTATAAACTTTGGGGAAGGTTAAATAACATTTTAGATAGGATCCTTAATTGGTTAATATTTAATTACCTTGATCCACTCGCCTTGCAAACTCGGAGCCTTGGCTGCCATATTCAAAATCTTTTTCTATTTGTTTGTGCCTCTTCTTCTTTCAGTGTGTTCTATTTTATAGGCTAAAATTCCAGGTGCCAAGAGTTATTCTAATAACTGTGTGGTGCTTTCAAATTTATTATATTCTGATTCTTGTTTTTCAAAATACCACAATATATATATATATTTTTAATCAGGAAAATTACCAAAAAGATATTCTAAGAAAATTTATATTTAATTTCTCAGAATATATTCTATCTGATTTTTCAATGTAAGAGTTCTACTTTTTTAATTAAATTGTGGTACTTTTTGAAAGCCAAAATATCAAAAGCGAGTG
>CAJHQQ010004794.1:0-23583 GCA_905132885.1 Moricandia moricandioides | reverse complement strand
AACTAGAGTCTATCGAATCTGCATATGTTTAGAGTCATTTCTATTTATGTAGGGAATTGTTGAATCAATATCAAAAGCCTATGGTTTTAATTGAAGTTTGAAAAGAATATAAATTTGGGTTGTGGTTATAAAGCCTAAAAATATGTCAATGAGGTGATTTCGTTTTGTTCCACATCGAAAATGAAAGGCAAGTTGGAGTAATATATATTGTTCACTCTTACACTTGCTTAAACGGTTCAGAGAGAGAGGTGAATCTACCGCCGCCGCCAGGCTCGGCTCGGCGTGGGTTTGGGCTTGGGAGGATGTGGCCCCATGGATTTTGGAAGATGTTCTTTTTGGGCCAATTTTAGCCCAACATTTTGGACTATTTTCTTCCCAAAAACATGTATTTTGTTTTAAAACGACAAAGCAGTTTGTCTAAAAATAAAAAAAACATCATTCAGTTATTCTCTCAGATATTTAAAACGAGGTAAGAGAGAGTCATGCGGGATAATTTTTTGTCACTTAAACATCCCGAGATCTTTTCGAAATCCCCACTAACCAAAGCACATTCTGCAACAGTTACGGTTGAAAAAATCCAGCAAACCAAATCCCTAAGCCTAAGTCTATTCGGTTGAGAGTGTTTCATAGTATTATAGTTCGTAGGGGCTGCTTCACGAGTGCCGTCAGGAAGTCTACCAATAGTCTTATCCTGGAACTCCTATTCGCAGTGATCCGTCGCACTTATGGAGTGAATATAAAGAGTTACGGAAAGAGATATCATATCTCGACTCCATTTTCATGTTTATGAAAAACGTTTTTCTGTTTCGTCTTTTCCTTAATATTGTTTTTATTTGATCGTTGTTTCAATTTGGGTTTTCGGATTCTACACTCTTAAACCCATAACTCGAGCTTTCTATGGAAGATTTATCTGTAAAATAGGTGAAATTACTCTCCAAGATCCTCAAGATCAAACTGTGATTATTCAAGGAGCTACAATAATAAATTAATAATCTTTTTCATCTTTTATGAAATTCAGTTTCTGGCTTACTTTACCAATCTTCCAATAATAGCAAAACCATCAATAATGGTTGATATACCAATGTTTCCTCTAGACCAGAAAGGATCTCTAGATTTATAAGTGATAAACCTGGACCAAACAACAACTATAGAAGCTGTAAGGTTTTATTAATCTGAAAACTTCTCTTATATCTCTTTGCTTCAGCCATCTACAAGCTGGGAAACTCAGTCACATAGTGTCTACAACACATCTAGCCTCAAATTTCATTACTTCGATGATATTCATTGAAGCAACGAAGTTGACATCATCCGATCAGAACAATATATTCCACTATATATGCTGACAATTTCCCCATCAACCAAAAATTCAGCTTTTGAGATTATCCTTTGATCCTCTTTCAGATATTTAAACCATCCCTCTTTGTATAAATTTTGTCTTAGATATATAATAAATATATAGCGAGAAAGAGAGCATGTGTGATATGTCATGTGCAAAGAAGAAGAAAAAGAAAACTTTTGTAATAATATCGAAGAAAGTTATTAATCTTCTTCATTGTTCTTTTTCTGCAACTTGTAAAACTCCAATCTTTCTAAGATCGCATTCACTACAAGAAACATAGCGAGTTGCAAGGGCAAAAACTTTGCAAATCATTTGCAAGGAAACTGCGAAGAAAGTTATTCTCTCCCTTGCAGAATGTTACTCCCAAACCATAAACTCAAGTATTTTCCTTAAAAATTTGCGAGAGAATAATTTGCAAGGGACAAGGGATTATGTTTCCTCGTAAATTTATAAAAAATAATTATATTCCCTCGCAAATTTGCGAGGATCCAATTGTAACATTTCGATTTTTATTATATGTGGAAAGATTTAAAAGAATTGGTTCCGTTATCTATGTCACTAAAGTGCACTTACCTTTTTGTTCACCCATCCGTTTAGAATTCTAAGGTTAAATGTGCTTAAGCTCGAGTAGTGCGAATGAGGTCAATGGATGGAGAAAGGTCACATGGTGATTGCAGCGTAAGTAAACAATACTTTAAAGTCTCGAAAATATTAATGCATCGCCTGTCGCACGGAATGGGGGTCACGAGCCAAGTGAACGAGCGTGGAATGCCCATTAGCCGTGGACAGGTGGAGCATTACAAGTGGTATCAGAACAAAACTCAGACGAGTGTGGAGTCCTGTTTGGGACTACACTAATAAATAATTTAAATAAAGTTAAGGCTAGTATTCCATTGTCTCTGAAACCTGGATTCCCTTGTCTCTGAAAACCATTCCCATCGATGTAGTTCACATCCTCTTCTTCAGTCTCGTCTTCTCCAGACTCTATTGCTTATACTTCCGTAAAAGTAACCTGCTTCTTGAGAAATTTCTGAACACTATCCAGATTTGCCTTGAATTCTTCAATCTGCTGCTTGCTCACATCTGGAGTTGATTTCCTCCTCTCAAAATTTGTGTTCTTTGTACTTCTGCTGGATGTCGGATTCTCAATAAATCTAGTAGATTCTTGAGGACTCCTGGTGCTGAAGTTTCCCTCACTGGTTGTGTCCAAAGCCATATGATACTGTAATCCAATACCTCTGAAGAAAGTGATAAGAAGCTGCACTTCGTTGAACCCGTGATGTGGACAATCTCTCTAGTATGACTTGAATCTGATCCAGGAGTTTATGAAAGACTCTGAAGGTTCTTTTGAAATGGTAGCAATCTTTCTCCTTAGATCTTCTACTCTCGCGTCATCAAAGAAGTTACGCAAGAAAGCGTTCTTGATGTCAGTCCATGATGTCAGAGATCCTGGCGGTAGCTACTTAAGCCAATATGAAGCTTCTCCAGCAAGTAAGTACTAGAAGAGCTTACAAAAGAGATAGTCCTCATGGACGCCATTAGCTTTAATAGCAGTCACTAGATCCTCAAATTGCTCCAGATGATCCATAGGATGCTCATAGCGCAACCCATGGTAAGGCGTCTGCGCTACAAGTTCGACGAAAGCGGACTTGATCTCAAAATTGTTTCTCTGAAAATATGGAGGACGAATGGCGGATCTTTTGGTTTAGAACTGGTCTGGACGGTTGTAGTCAGCCAGTGTTCTCTTAGCAGTTTGGGCTTTAGCTTCAGGTTCAGCTACTGCAGCATCTGCTTCCGCTTCTTGTTATGTATCAGGGATTACAGGCCCATGATCGTCTATCTTTTGACCTCCTGCATTAAGCAGATGACCGTTGAGGTCACACAAGTCTCCATTCTCATTTTGAACCAATACTAAAGTCGCAACAATCTAAACTCGCCTGCTACTGTCGATCGATGCGGTTAAGTTGCTGTTGATCGATGCGGTGTGATCAATGTCGGTCGATTCTCCAGTTCTGATGCCGGTCGATGCTCGAGTTCTGATGTTGTTTGATGCTGTTCGTAAATAAGTGTCGGTCGATGCTGTGTAGATGGCGTCGATTGATGCTTGTCGTCTTTCTTTGCGGATCGTACGTTCGAGTTTATCTGGGTCTGAGAATAGTAGTTCTTGTCTTTTATTGCTCCTGGTACTCTTTTGCATGTACCTGAAAAACAAAGAAAATAAAATTTTAGTAACTTGAAAGTAAAAACAAACCTAGACTAAATCTTAGAAATTAAATCTAATGGCGATCAATTCTTCCCGGCAATAGCGCCAAATTTGACATGATGTGCTTATTGTTATAGCAGGGTATAAATATCCTAAACAATTAACGATCAAATTAATCCTAATCTTAACACACAAATAAAACTCTTCCCAAGAGAGTTCAGGTGCAGTACTTAGAGATCGAATCCACAGAGAACAATGACACACAATAGATTTCTTATTTCTAAAACTAAGCGAGGTATATAATATAATATATATAGCAATTAATCAGTTTAAGTAAATATTACTTATCAGGAGGTATATATGAAATATGGAAATATGATAATAATACAAATATGGAAATATGATAATAATACAAATATGGAAATATGCTTTTAGACAAACTAAATGCAAAGGTAAATATGTTATACCTATGGTTTCAAGCTTAATGGATTATAGGGAATAGGAAGCACGGAAATGTAAATATTCTAGAACTCAAATATTAACTATTCTGACCCTTTTAACTCCAACTCTCGTATATGAGGAAAAGGAAAGACCATCGATCGATGGCTAAGGCCTAATTAGATCGATGGTGAAATCAGAAGGAATGTGAACGAGATTTGATACTTTCACCAAGCTAATTAGACCAGCTCTCACATGCGCCTAACAACCTAGTTCAATGGAGTCTATTCTGGCACAAAACATACTCTCGTAGTCGTCCATTTCCTACTTTCGAGATCCTAGTTAGCTACTCTAGAATGCAAGCATTAAGCACAACTCAATTAATGGATATTAACTTAACCTAGCAATCCTACTTTAGGGCTAATCCATGATTGCAATCATTCAACCCCAAATCTAGTTGATAACTACTCAGACATAATTAAAGTAAGAAAAATAGTCTGACTATAATGCATAGATAAAATATTGGGGTTCCAATACAAATCGCCCCAAGGAGTATGAATCTTCTTCCCTAGAAACCTTAAAACTATAATAGAAAGCTAAAATCTCTTTTCTCTCTTAACTCTCACACCTCTCTGTGTGTAATACATAATGCATATATATATATATAAACCTAAAATCTAGGTCAAAACTCGTCCAGGTTATCTGCGTCATTTGTCTCTAACTTGAGCTTCAGATCGGCTGTCTGTGAATTGGTTATTGATCGATAGTAAGTGTGAAACATCGACTGATCTTGGTCTTGTATCATCGGTTGATGACAAGGATGTGTCGTCGATCGACGACTGTCTTGTACTTTGACTCTCTAACTGATCAGCTACGGATTCTTCTCCTCTAAATGTTCCAAAAGCTCCAAGTATCTCCATATATATCCAAAATGTACATGTACATGTAAAGACCCTAAAATATAGTCTATACGCACATAATAGACCCTAAATATAGCCCATATCATGGCCTGAAACTGGGAATAAAGGCTATATCACTTACTATTATCACCTCTGCAATTTTGCAGCCACATCGAACCAATGCAAACTTTAGAGGTACCTTATGTACTCCACCCTAGGTTAGAAACCAAGGCAATCTACCCAACAACTTAGCTAATATTTTATGACAAAACCCTATACTATCCTCATTTCTTACAAAAAAAGGTGCAGGCTTTACGTTGGGAGTATCGATCAAAGGACACATGGACTATCACTCAAGCAAGTTTCTGAACGCACATACAGTCTTCTATGATCCATTTATTCCCTTTTTCTCTATTCTCTAAATATTTTTCCGTCATATATATTTTTCTCGATGATGCTTCATCAATCGGCACAGTGAAGTGTTGATCGATACCTATGATTCTTCGTCTATCGACAATGATCAGGTGTCGGTTGATGCTCGGTGAAGTCATTCTCCTCGGATTTTTTTGACCTGAAATAAAATAAATACGAAATTCTGTAAAACACGAAAATGAAAGCTAATTTCCCATGAAGCGCTTGTTTATAGTCTTTGCTTGACGTTTTGGAGATTTTTGGCTAGTATGTAGGTAACAGAAAACTTCTTGGAAAAACATATCATTATCTTGTCTGCTCATCTCGAACACGGTGCCTACAAAGCTTTTGAAGGCTTCTTCTCCTTTGGTTATGTGCTATTGTTGTCTTTGAATGCTCTCATGTGTGTAATCCAGTTTCAGCTGTAGTTCTTCCATACATTTACTTAACCATCCAATGTTGTTGTTGAGAGGGTAGTGGATTGCATCAATATTTCTGTAGAACTCATCAAACACCCTCTCATAAGCTGTATAAATGTCAGCTATCTTCTCCTCAACTTGATCTCTCCTGTAAACTTCAGGTTCTGGTCGACGTGGATGTGTAAGGTGAGCTCCAGGAAACTGGAAACATCCATCATACTTTGGTAACCTCGCATAGTAGCCTCCCCAATTATCTGAAATCTCAAGTATTGCTTCCATGTCTTCTTTTCAAACATTGATGATCCTTCAATCCATAGAATGTGCATTGCCATCTTCATCTCTTTATACTCCATGTTCATCTGGTGCTACTACCCTGACTTTTCTTTTTAGGTGGAGTGGTGGTTTCAATCAAGAAAGTCTCTCGATAGTCTGGAGTCGCGGGGGTGTCGATGGCTGGGTGTCGAACGATGCTAAAGATTGGGTGTCGATCGATGCCTCACCACGATCTTCGTATTCTATGCCAGAATCAGAGTAACAAACTGCCACAAATCGTGGATCATCTCCTATCTCAATGCATGGCGTTTCCCCCTTGACAACTTGTACATTGTCATAGCTATCAATCTCACTGATGAGTGAGAGATACAACCTTTTTGTCTTCATGTCGCAAACAGTTTCTACAATTGCTATGAAGGTTATTCCAAGTAATGGAAAAGAATTCCAGTCTATATGAATATCCATGACATGTAAATCTACTGGAACTAGGGCACTGCCAATTTGTACCCGAAGGTTTCTGATAATCGTTCATGAATTCATCTTGGAGCAATCAACAAAGGTGAATGAATCACTAGAAGGTTCTATCTTCTGACTAAACTGCTCAGCCATCACCTTGGCATAATACTGACTGAAGAACATGTATCACAAAGCGCATTAGGGTAGCTGTAACCTCCAATCATGCATGGAATCACGAACTTCCCAGGGCCACTTTTCTTCTTCAATGTAATCATCTGCTTCATCTTTTCTCTAATTTTATGAATCATACGCTCAAGGTCCTCTTATTCCTCGTTGCTCACTCTGAAAAACATGGAGAGTATGTGGGCCCAATAAGCATCATCGAAACGCACGTCCACTGAGATCCTCAACATCCTTTTGGTGAAACTATTCATTTCTTTCTCATTATCCTCTCTCCTTAGATGCTTAGGAACCTTGTTCTTCTTTCTCTTAGAAATATGTCCCTTTGTAGCCTGCTCAACAATGATAGGATCCGGTGCATCTTCGGGTTGATGATTGGTATCCACTGATTGGTTTGTTGATGTCTAAGACGATTATCTTGAAGTATTCAATTGGTTTACATCAATACTTGGTAATCGTACTCGGTAACTGACTGGTGGGTGTTGATCGACAACAATGGTAGGGTGTCGATCGAAGCTTGCCATCTCACAAGATCCTACAGATACAGTTTGGGGTGTCGATCGGTGCTCAACGGTTGGTGTCGACCGACCCAATTACGAACTGCCGAAGGACATGGATCTTTCGACTTGAAAGTATCCTTTTTGGAGTTTCTCATCCTTCACTACTTGCCAACAATCATCATCTATGATGGCATTCACGTGGTGTTTTTGTCCAGCCTCTTTTTTTCTCCTTTAATCAACGCCTCCTGTCCCTTCACAATTTCACAAGTCTGAACCACTTGAGCCTCCAACTTCTTCACATGAGTCTTGAGAGCTTCAAACTTGTCATTTAGGTTGGTGTATACAACATATATCCTCCCAATGAAATCCACTTTTAGATTCTACTGACCCTCAAGAACCTGATTAATCATGCTTTCTATCTTGCTTTCTTGATTGTTGGTGGAAGATTTTGGTAAGAAGAACTTCCATAGCTCATGTTGTTGCTGGTACTGTGAAATTTGGTTGTAGTTACTCCTTTGACCAGTGTCATAGGAGTTTCTGTTTCCACCATGATTCCCATACTTATGAAAACCAGTGCCACTAATGTAGTTCATATCATCTTCGTCACCCTTATCACTAGCGATATCAACAGCCTATGCATCTTTGGCAAAGCTCACCTGCATCTTAAGAAGCCTATGAACACTGTCCAGCTTGGCGTTAACTTCATCTGCTATTTCCAAAGCTAGCAGCCGATTTCTCCCTCTTCAAATCAGTGTTATTGGTGTTATTGAAAGATTCCAAGTTCTCAATAATTCCCACAACTTCTTCTGGATTTCTAGTGTTGAAATTCCCTTCACTAATTGTGTCGAGACACATCTGGTAAACCAAAGTAATGCCTCTAAAGAAGGTATTAAGCAGTTGTACCTCGTTGTATCCATGGTGTGGTTTGTCTCTTTGATATAACTTGAATCTGATCAAGGAGCTTCTAAAAGAGTATGTAGACTCTTATGTGAATGTAGCAATTTTGTTCCTCAAGTATTCAGATCGCGCATCATCAAAGAAATTACGCAGGAAGCCATTTTTGATGTCAATCAAGGATGTAAGAGATCATGGTGGTAACTGCTGAAGCCAATATGAAGCATCTTAAGCAAGTGCACTTGAAGAGCTAACAAAGAAGGTAATACTCAGGGACTCTGTTCGGGTCAAAATCGGTCACGACAGAATCAATGCTAGAAACCTCCCGAGAAATATTTCTTATCTAAAAAGAAATATAAATTCAGGATAAAAGCTCTGTGTAATTTAAAAGAAAGAAGTTATACAAAAAGTTCTCGGATAGGAGGGTCCGATCCGAACAAACGACTGTTGGGGTAGAAGAAGTACGAGACCAAACATGTGGTCCAACTGGCCCGTTCGGCGAGTTGGACCGAGCAAGCAATCCAACTTGCCAGGCGGGCGAGTTGGACCGAACACACAGTTCAACTCGCCCATTCGGCGAGTTGGACCAAGCAAGATGGTCAACTCGCCGAAAGGGTGAGTTGGACCAAGAAGAATGGTCAACTCGCCCATTCGGCGAGTTGGACAAAGAAAGATGGTCAACTCGCCCATTCGGCGAGTTGGACCAGTCCAACTCAACGAAAGGGCGAGTTGTACCGAACGTAAACCTGATCTTATGTCTTCCGTTGAACCTCGGCGGATCCACCCCTTGTTTTTTTCCGATCGGAGTTATCGTTGGGACTTTACGATAAAAATCGCGAAGACTCATTTTCCCAAATGAAGTTCATGGTTATTGTACAAACGACAACGGTTAACTCAACACCACAGTTCTCTAAACCATACGAGAAGTGTGAACTTCCTATCTAATGCGGCGTCGTATCATTAAACGTTCTTTCGAAGGAATCGTAAAAACGTTTAAGTCGAAATACGGCCCAAAGAGGCCTAGAACGCGGCTAAAGACCCACTTGCGATTTTATACGAAATTTATCCCAGAAATGTCATGAAGGTGTATCTTTACTCGCAGAAGAAGATAAATCTCGCGAAATCAGAAGATAAATGTCAAGTTTCCAATATAATGATGAAGATGGAGATAAAAAGGATTATTTCCGAGAAGCGATAAACTTGACCTAGGGGAAAAAAAGAAAAGGGGAACCGACCTAGAGGCATATATAAGGGGAGATAAAGCTAAAGGCATAGGCATCCGAAGATTTAGACCTAGAGAAGCTCTGTTAGCTTATAAAAACTAGAACTTAGGTGGCTAGAACAACAGAGTTATACTCAGACGTTTCTCCATCTTTGTTCGACGATTCTGATTTCTTTAGTCTCTATAACTCATTGAACTTAGAAACCCTAAGCTTTATTCTCGACAAGCTCGGTTTCTATGACTGGCACTCGATTACCAAACGAACTTGCTCCGGCAGTTCGATCTCTTGGTCCACTCTTTTAATTGAAATATGTTCGGCTTGATCCTCGAAAGGGGTACGTAGGCAGCCTTTCATAAGGTTCAGTCCGAAATCAATCAAAACCTTTTCCCATATCTTCTTCGTCTTTTGTTATCGAGCTGCTCAGCTAGGTTTAAGGTTTTTGTTTTTTTAGAGCTAGGTAAATCGCTAACAGATCGTGCAGCCGAAGCTTTGATAATCCTTTGTAATGATCGCAACGCTCTTACGCGGACTCGACATATGATATACTTTTTATATAGATCTGTTTTGTTATATTTTCATACTTTCAGCGTTTATTCGATTACTTGTCGTTGGCTCTCACAGAGAATCCGGGACCTCAGGGAAAGTTAGGGTTCCTTGACTATCCTAAATTTACCGAAATCAACGGTGTGAATTTCGGTTCCCACAATTTGGCGCTAGAAGGAGGGGAGGTATGGATTACTCTAACTCATGGCCACAAAACGCTTGATCAAAACGATGTCTGGAAATACGAAAGACAATACCGAAGCTTGCAACAACGCTGATAAAACAACTCCAGCAGTGACTGCTCCATCGCCAAAGCTTATGCAACTGCCGCAGTGCTTGAGAAAATCGAAAACCTAGTCGCGACTTTTCACCACAGGCGGAGCACCAAAACAAGCTCGCGATTTCTCTCACTAAACATAAAGTGCAACGATAAAATCTATCAATCCCCTAAACTTCATCTCATTACCGAGTTGGAAAAATCTCAGCGCATAAGGGTTCGACCAAAAGACTTTTTTCAAAAACTTTTCGGAAAAATAAAACTTCCTCTCCCAGAAATTGCGGAGATACCCTAGATTACTCACGAAGAAAGGAAGCACAGCAAATCGGGCGCACAACCCCCACTGCTTACTTATTCCGAACAATTTTTGAAGAAACGAAGTTGATCTCTATTGAATCACTCGAAACCTAAAACGGCTGACGAAAACTAAACTAAGCAAGACGAGAGATCGTATCCCTCACTGCTAAAACGTTTTCTGAAATCTAAAATTTTGTAAAAAGTCAGGCTTCAATTCTAAGTGACATATTCAGTGAATTCTCCATGATTGTCACTTAAACTTACTCCGGAAAAACTACTCAAAATCCCCTCAGATCAATCCTGCAGAAACGAGATAATCTCCGATTAAGTTGACTCCCGATAATTAAGGTCATCACAGCCAAAGTTTTGGAGGCTAAAACGTGAGTTTTCCGAAAAAACGTCTCTCGTACACCCAAACTCGAAAACACGCTTACATAATAACTTTCGTAAAATTAAACTCAAAGCTTTCGTAAAATTAAACTCACGACATTTCGCGTAATAACTTTCATAAAATTAAAGCTCAACAATATTTTCCGAAACAGCTTTCATAAAATCAAACTTGACAATATTTTATGGAACATCGTTCGCAAAGTGAAACGAGTTAGCATTGTATGATACAACGTTATAGATTTTTTTTTGAAAACATTTACGAAACGACCGCACCAACATACCATCAAAACTCGAGTAACAAGCCATCCAACTCTCCCATTGGGCAAATTGGACCAGTCCAACTCAACGAACGGTCAAGTTGAACATAACAAGCCGACCAACTCGCCCGTTGGGCGAGTTGGACCGTACAAGCAGTCCATTGGACCACCTTTGCATTCTCCTTTGAATCCCGATCAAAACGCTTTTTGTTTCGTCTCAGTCGGAGTTTCAGTTAAGAATTTACTATCAAAACAAGATTTACGCACATTGTCCAACTCGTTCGTCCGACAATTTGGACCAAACGAGCTATCCAACTCGCCGAACATGCAAGTTGGACCAAACGAGCCAGCCAACTCACTTGTTCGGAGAGTTGGACCATACGAGCAGTCCTTTGGATCACCTTTGCATTCTCCTTTGAATCCCGATCAAAATTCTTTTCGTTTAGTCTCAATAGGAGTTTTCGTTGATATTTTACGATCAAAACAAGTTGAAAGCACACCGTCCAACTCGCCCCAAAGGCGAGTTGGATTTATTCCTTTCACCTCGTCTTATGGCGAGTTGGGAAAGCCTTGGTGAGATTATCCTTTTTGTTCTCTTTCGAATCGCGATCGAAACGCTTTTCATTTCATCTCAATTGGAGTTTCCATTGAGATTTTCTAACAAAAACAAGTAAGACTCGCCTAAACTCCTTGGCTTGCTCATGCTCGACCTCTTGGGCGTCCTACTCGCCCTATTGGGAATCCTAATCGCCCTCTTGGTCATCCTACTCTCCCTTACCTCCATATTTGCGTTCTCCTTTGAATCTCAATCGAAACGTCTCTTGTTTCGTCTCGATTGGAGTTTCAATTTGAACTTTACGATAAAAACCGCAAAGATTTATTTTTTCGTATGAATTCAGATTGATCTTATAAAAAGGAAAAGGTTAACTTAAAACCCTAGTCACCTCAACTACTCGATTAATTTGAACATTCCTATAAAAATTGACGTCGTATCAAAGGTACTCTTTCGAAGATATTATAAAAACGTTTAAATCAAAAACGGCCCGAAAAGGTATGAAACACGACTAAAAGCACACTTACGATATTAGACGAAATCCAGACCAATGATATTGTGACGGTCTATCTTTTATTTTCAGGAGAAGATAAAAGTCAGGTTCGGAAAATAAATGTCAAGTTTCAAAGGATAAACACCAAAATTGAAAAATATGGATCGACGAACCAAAACCGCAAGAAAGGTTCGAGCCTAAACGCGGCCAGTAAGAATTAATATCTTTACCATTCTTAATGGGCATACAGACACGAGGAGAGGGAAGGGAGATGAGCAAGAAAAACGGAGAAGAGGTTAACCCAAACCTTCGAGAAAACTAAGGTATGGCCGGCTTGGAAGTTACTGAAATCAGACATGGAATTTTCGTAGGAAGGTACTAAGAAATAAAAGCGCTTCAGAGATCGCCATAAAACTTTAAGGAACTTAGGATCTAGGAGAATAGTCTAGCGAGCTAAGTCTTAGTCATTTTCCTGTCTCGATCTATTGTTCTATGACTGTTCAGGCATATCTTGCAAATTGATCTAAACTCTCAGAAAACCGAGAAACGATCGCCACACATACTCAGCTCGCTTCCTGAAGAAAGAAAGAACTAGAAACGCGAATGTCGTCTTAAAACCGACTATTTCCTAGAAATTTTCTTAAAACCGACATATTCCTAGTCGTCAACCCAAAACTCACAAAGTCACAATCCTAGCGTTGTCTTTAAACCGACCTGGGTTTTCGATCATTCTTCGAAAGAAAAAACGTACACAACCATTCAATATATCGGTTCAGCCTTTTTATTTCGTAAAGAAAAAAGGAGGGAGTAGGTACGTATACTATACCTTGTATACTCCCATACTTCAAAAACTGTTTTTGTCTCGGCATCAAGGTAACACTTTCAACAAAGCAAACTCTCGCAGCAGTAGACAGCAAAATTATTTTGGCAATTTGATACCTCATAAAACCGATCATCCATTACTTTCGTATAACTATAACATTTTATACGGAAGAGCCTACGGGAAAACAAGATCGTTGTCAAGAACAATGACTTCGCAATGCGGAAAAGAGAATGAGGACAAGACATTCCTCGTTCGCAAATATCACGAGTAATCTGCGAGAGACATTCTCAATTTACTTCTATGCCATTCACTTCTCGTAAAACTTACGAGAAACATCCTTCGTATAGCCACACCAAGTTATGCAAAGAAACATTATACGAAACATTAATCGTGCAACCAATACCTAAAGTGGAAAATCGTTTCTAACACCATTGGCCATCTTAGTAAGAAAAACTCTGACTCGTCCCATCAATCTCGACAAATGCTCTTTAGCCCTCGGCCAATTACGCCTTCCGGTAAAATCCAAACCAGAATTCGGCATCCTCTTTAGGATAGTTCTAAACTAACATGACCTTAATGTTAACACGAACGCACCATTGTCTAATCCGTGACCAGCAACGTCCTCGGCTATGCGGCTGAACACATCCTTCAGACTAAGCCAAAATGTTTGAGTGACCACTGCTCCATCCAATCACTTAACGGCAAAACGACAATCCACGAATAGTCTAAAAACGCCAAGTGCACATAATTACCGTATAACCCAGAATCAGAAATCATACGATAAATTCTTAATATCAAAACTTAGTTGTAACCACCAAACAGTTAACGGTAAACTAAAACTTATCGACAACTGATCAAGTTCAATATGTTCCGCAGTTTACTCTAAACCCGCAACGCTTTACAAGTGAAGGAAGTCGCACATTCTCAGGGTCAAATTTACACGACCCATTGGTCCTAATTCCTCGCTAACAAATCAAACGATTTAACGTCCGAATAGGAACAATAGTTTTGGCCGCGAACATCCGCAAACAAAACGAAACATTTCTCTGCCGTAAGGTTAGAACAAGACCTTACGATGCCACACATCTTCAAGCCCACGAACATTTCAAGCACGAAATGCGGCATATGGAATAAAAACTCAACCTTTGACACAGCGAGACGTCGCTGACGCTCGAAGAATTGTTTTTCTTCAAAACTTTCCGAAACGGAATGCTCACCTTTAAAACAGTCCATCCGCGACTACAAAACACACACACCTCCTTAAACACGTATCCTTCGCGAAGATTCAAAAACGGTAATATCTACCAATAATTTTGTTGCTGATCACAACAAACTCTCAACATCCTAAAAAGACTAAGCCATCTCATAGAGATAGCTCTCGAACACCCGACGCAAGGGTAATATCGCTATAAAAGAAATCCAAAATTTTGGCCAGCACTTTCGGGAGACTTAAAAATTGTCCCCGAAGAGATGCTCGATTCCTACCATACAAGTCACATAAGCCGAGAACATATCGCGGACTTTAAAGCGGGACAAAATCAGGTCAAAAACGATAGGGAAACGTAAGCCGAAGTAGTCATCGCACCCCCTAAAACCGTGATTAGACCTGGGTCTTACCCTAAACCCAGCACACTGGTCTCTAAAGTCTCAAGGCATGATATTGAAGAGATACGAGATCCTGAAAGCATGTCTCTTTGTCCATATCTAAGCGCTCTCGAAACTTTAGAAAACTTCTCAAACATCTCGAACGAGCGATGAATAGGACGATCTGCAAAAGAGTTGGGAGAGAGATGACAACTCGTATTCTGCCCTCTACACTTAACAAAAATCCCAATCTACTTAAACTCCTTTTCAAGTGAAAAGCCTAGTTTATTCATTAAAAAAAAGTCGCCAAGCGGCCAGGATCCGAAGCAACACGCTGTCAGTCCCGAAAACATAAATACGGCCATACTCGGCCAAAATAAATACATAGTTATTTGCAGCAACATGCCCGATAATCTCTACACGACACACAGCTAAACCATAAAGGTCTCACTGGAAAACATGACGTAAGAACCTTATCTCCAGAACGAACTACGAAAGGCTTGATCCCTTTTTCAAGGGTACGTAGGCAGCCTTCACAAGGCGCAGCCCAAATCCTACTGCATTCCGCTCTTGGAGGAGTGAGTAGACCAATTTCAACGGACCTTCTTGATTCCGCCTTACTAACCAAACCTGCCAAACCACTCGCTAGAACCTCAAGGTTCTAACGAGCTGGGGGGCTAACTGTTGGGGTCAAAATTGGTCACGACAGAATCAGTGCTAGAAACCTCCTGAGAAATATTTCTTATCTAAAAAGAAGTATAAATTCAGGATAAAATCTCCGTGTAATTTAAAAGAAAGAATTTATACGACAAGTTCTTGGATAGGAGGGTCCGATCCGAACAAACGACTGCTGGGGTATAAGGAGTACAAGACCAAACATGTGTTCCAACTTCCCCGTTTGGTGAGTTGGACCGAGCAAGCAGCCCGACTCGACCGTTCGGCGAGTTGGACCAGTCCAACTGGCCAAACGAGCAAGTTGGACCGAACACACAGTTCAACTCACCCATTCGGAGAGTTGGACCAAGCAAGATGGTCAACTCGCCGAACGGGCGAGTTGGACCAAGCAAGTTGGTCAACTCGCCGAACAGGCAAGTTGGACCAAGCAAGTTGGTCAACTCGCCGAACGAGCGAGTTGGACCAAGCAAGATGGTCAACTCGCCCATTCGGCAAGTTGGACCATGCAAGATGGTCAACTCACCCATTCGGCGAGTTAGACCAAGCAAGTTGGTCAACTCGCCCATTCGACAAGTTGGACCAAGCAAGATGGTTAACTCGCCGTTCGGCGAGTTGGACCGAAAATAAACCAGATCTTATGTCTTCCGTTCAACCTCGGCGGATCCACCCCTCGTTTTGTCTCGATCGTAGTTATCGTTGGGACTTTACGATAACAACCGCGAAGACTCATTTTCCCATATGAAGTTCATGGTTATCGTACAAACGACAATGGTTAACTCAACACCACAGTTTTCTAAACTATACGAGAAGTGTGAACTTCCTAGCTAAAGCGACGTCGTATCATTAAACGTTCTTTCAAAGAAATCGTAAAAAAGTTTAAGTCGAAATACGGCCCAAAGAGGGCTAGAACGAGGCTAAAGACCTACTTGCGATTTTATATGAAATTTAGCCCAACAATATCATGACGGTGTATCTTTACTCGCAGAAGAAGATAAATCTCGCGAATCAGAAGATAAATGTCAAGTTTCCAAAATAATGATGAAGATTGAGATAAAAAGGAATATTTCGGAGAAGCGATAAACTTGACCTAGGGGCAAAAAAGGAAAGGGGAACCGACCCATAGGAATATATAAGGGGAGCTAAAGCTAAAGGCATAGGAATCCGAAGATTTAGACCTAGAGAAGCTCTGTTAGCTTATAAGAACTTAGAAGTTAGGTGGCTAGAACAACAGTGTTATACTCAGACGTTTCTCCATCTTTGTTCGACGATTCTGATTTCTTTAGACTCTATAACTCATTGCACTTAGAAACCCTAAGCTCTATTCTCGACAAGCTCGGTTTCTATGACTAGCACTCGATTACCAGATGAACTTGCTCCGCAGTTCGATCTCTTGGTCCACTCTTTTAATTGAACTACGTTCGGCTTGATCCTCGAAAGGGGTACGTAGGCAGCCTTTGATAAGGTTTGGTCCGAAATCAATCAAAAACGTTTCTCATATATTTTTTGTCTTTTGTTATCGAGCTGATGCTCAACTAGGTTTAAGGTTTTGGGTTGTTAGAACTAGGTAACTCGCTAACATCTCTTGCGGCCGAAGCTTTTATAATCCTTTGTGATGCTCGCAACGCTCTTACGCGGAATCGAAATAAAATCTACTTTTTCTATAGATCCATTTTGTTATATTTTCATACTTTCCGTGTTTATTCGATTACTTTTCGTTGGCTCTCGCAGAGAATCCAAAACCTTAGGGAAAGTTAGGGTCTCTTGACTTTCTTTAATTTACGGAAATCGACGGTGTGAATTTCGGTCCCCACAGACTCCATTGGCATTGATAACAGAAATTTGATCCTCGAACCGCTCAAGGTTGTCCAACGGATGCTCATGTGGGTGACCATTTACGGTGTCTTTCCCGAAAGTGTAAAGTATGCAGGATTCATCTAAAAATCGTGCCTATGGAAAGTAGGAAGATGAATGGCAGATCTGTTGGCGTAGTATTGATATGGATGGTTGTAATTAGCCAACGTTCTCGGTTGAGCAGCCTGTAAATTCTCATCATTAGCAGCATCTAGAGCAGCTGCTTCTGTACCAGGGATTGCAGCTCCCTGTTCATCAATTTTTGGCCTGCTGCATTACGCAGAGGACCCTCGGGTCATGTAGGTCTCCATTCTCATCCCTCGTTAGTATAAGAGTCACAACCATGTTTTCTGCTCGGGGGTTGATATTGATCAACTTAGATGAGTTGGTGTCGATCATTGCTTGCTCATAGGAAGTATCGATCTACGAAGATATGATGGTGTGGATCGATGCTTTTTGCTTCTCTTTTGCGGACCGTGCGTTCTAAACGTGCATGGTCTGAGAATACAAGAACTTTTCCTTGTTTCTTCAAGTACTGTTGGGCCTGCACCTGAAAGACAAAGATTTTTTTTGTAAGTAACTAAAACATAAAGTAAAGCCTAGCCGAAACCTATTAATCAAGTCTAATGGTGAATCTAGTGCTCCCCGGCGACAGCGCATATTTGATATCTGCTCAAATTACCCTAGACCAACTTTATCTCTCAGATAAGAGGTTCAGTTGTAATACTTAGAGATAAAATCCACAAGGAGCGTGAACACACAATAGACTAGAGATATTGAGATTAAGTCAGGCAGTAAATTATAAGGCAAAAATAGTAGTAAACAATTAAATTATTCAGCTACACTTAGTGTTTCAGGTAAGAAAAATTATGATGTATAGATGCTAAGGGTGTGTGATAAATCGTCCTAGAACTCGAATGCAAAAGTAAGATATCTAGTTCTCGATGTGAGTGTAATCAGATGACTAAGTCTTTGTTCCAGCTGTCGCATGCGAACAAGGATCAAGCGTCGATTGATGCTACCTTAGATAAGCATTAACGTCTGAATCAATATGTTAAGTAAGTTATTATAGATCAGCCCATATATGCACATAGCAACCTTGCTCAACAAAATTAATATCATGATTTCAACCTAATGTCGTAGTTGACAATTTTCCTAAGTTCAGGGTTCTAAAGCACAAACAATAAGTACAATTATGATGAAGGATCCTAAGATCACCCTAGGAGTTCTATGTCGGAACTGAAATTCACACTGTTGATTTCCGTAATCGGAGGAAAGCTAAGAAATCCTAACTTTTTCTGAGGTCCTGGATTTCTGCTGAGCCTAACGACAAGTGATCAAGTTATGAAAAAAACAGAGAAAATATAATAAATCGAGATGAAGAACATAGGAAGATAGATCTTATTCCAAATATGTGTATGAGTATTTAAAACAGGTAAAAGCCTCGGCCGCAAGAGCTCTTGGCAAGTTCCGTAGTTCTTACAGCCTAAGATTTGAAAACCTAATTGAGTCGCAGCTCGATAACAAAAACGGAAAGTTGCCTAAACTGCTCTAAGTGCTAAATTGCAGAGAATTTCTTGTGTGTCTGGGCCCCTCTACCTTGCTTCTCTTATTTATGCCTTTGAAGGTTGGTCGTCTTTCCATATCTGCCCTTGATTCGAGTTTATCCTTCTGTGGAAATCATCCTTATCTTCTTGATTTTTCCATAATTATCTCGAAACTTGAAAATTATCTTCTTTTATATTTATCTTCTGCGAAATTCGGCGGACCGTCATTGTAATTAGGCTCATTCTCATCTATTTTAAATGGGCCTTTATCGCGTTTTAGACCCTTTCGAGCCATTTTGAAATTTAAACAATTTTGATGATTTCTTTTGGAGAAATCGTACTTTGTATGATTACACGATGATGGTTCCGAAAAGTAATAAACAATCTTATAGCCTAGATAACATTGGTTTTTAAGTTAACAGTTATCGTTTTATAAGATTGACTCATAGTTTTACGAGAAAACAAGTCTTTGCAATTTTTATCGTAAAACTTCAACGGAAATCGAAACGAATCAAGAGACAGCCTATTCAAGATCCAAGGGAGAGAGTGATGTAGCAAATAAGGTCTAGTCTCCCATGGGCGACTAGAACATTGTATGCGTCTAGTCACCCATGGGAGATAGACTTTGTCGAGGGTCTAGTACGTGTCTAGTCTCCCATGGGCGACTAGACATTTCGGAGAGTATAATCGCCCATGGAGCGACTAGACATTGTACGTGTCAAATCGCCCGTGGGCAACTAGACCTTGCAAAGATGGCGACTATACGTTGTATATATCTAGTCGCCCGTGGTCGACTAGACCTTGCATGCCCATAGCGCGACTAGACCTTGCGGAGATTCTAGGCGCCCATGGGGCGGCTAGACGTTGTACGTTTCTAGTCGCCCCACAGGCGACTAGACCTTGCGGAGGGTCTAGCCTCCCATGGGCGGCTAGATATTATGTGCATCTAGTCGCCCTCGGGCGACTAGACTTGGAAGCGACACGGTTGTTTCTACAATTGTACGGCTTGATTCGTTGATCGGGACGAGATGGGTAAGGCGATGAGGAGTTCGGATGCGACAGTTTCTTGTTTTCTTTTACTTGAAAGTGAGATAATGTTTCTGCGGTAATTTTAGGCATCGATTCGGTCGTGACCATTTTTAACCCCAACATTCTATATATCAGAAATTCATATAAACCCTAATAAAACCCTAATGCTAACAAAAGAAACTACTCAGACATGATTAAGTAAAGCCAAACCATAGTTTGAATATAATGCATAGATAAATAGAGTAAGCATACTAGAGTTCCAATACAAATTTATGACGGAGTCTTGATCTTCTCTCCACAAAAAAAACTAAAGGTTTTTAATAATGATGGAATAGTTTATGGATGGTTTCTAGGTTTTGTGTTGCCCAAACAATAGCCAAACACATAAATATTAGGTATAAGACGGTCAAGGGTAGTCTTGTAAATATGTGGAACTTCTGGGCTTGAGTTGGTTTGGACTTAAAGTCAGCCCGTCTACGTGCGTGGGTATCGATCGTCACCAAAGGATCAGTGTCGATTGGCACTTCTTCTTGATTTCGACTCTGACTTCTGATTTCTTCAACAGCAACGAGTTTTTTTATCATTAAGCTCCAAAATACTTCATAATCTCTACATTGCTCTGAAACATACCTGGACATGAACACACTCTAAAATAGACTCCAAACACCTATAATAGACTCTATAAAGCAAATATACTATGGGTGAAAACTGGTAAAATCCATAGTATATCACGAAGCAAGTAAAACACATCATATAAGATTCATTCAAGCATCTCATCGAACACCATTCGAGCATGAAATTACATATGATATAGATTATGATTAGCTAAGTCTAATCTACCAATAAACACATCTCTTATGTAAGAAACAATGATAATCAAACAAATTCCAAGCATGAAATTACATATGCTCTAGATTATGAATGCTTTGTGATTCCATGTCACTGTAATGTGTCTAAAGCCATGGTTTTTAGGACAGTGTGTTTCTGAACTCGTTGTATTTGATCTTATTAGGTTTTCGAATAGCTCAGTGGAAAGGTTTTCTCAAAGGTGCATCTTTATCTCTTTGGATTTAAGATTTTTTTATAATTTAAATTATATTTTATTATTTTGTATAATAGCGAGGTTTACTGTGAGATCATTTGATATTAGGCGTAACGAAGCGATTCCATGCTATGTCGCTGCGAGAGGTGATAAGGCTATGCAGATTCTTGAGAGTGGTTTGAAAGCTAAGGAGTATGAGCTTCTTAGAAGGAACTATATAGCGACATTGGTTGTTTTGGATTCGGTATCCAGGAGCATATTGATCTTGGAATCAAGGTAATTTTAATTGATTCAAATAATTGATGATTGGTATCGATATAATATAGAGTCTGCATATAGATCGACAAATCGATAAATATTTTTCTGGTGCATCTAGTGAGCATTATCTGATTATGTGACATACAATGTAGTCGTGTACATTGTTAGGAGTGGAATGTACTTCATTGGTTTTCACGGAATGTTTAATTTGGGCTTGATAAAAGATGAACACTTTATTGTCTTTTGTATATGTTATTGTTAGGTTTGGATTTTTAGAATATTTGAAGATTAACTCTATCTTCTGACTTTCATATTTCGTTTCTTTTTTTAAACCAATTTTGTGTAATAGCAGATGTTCGTTTTTGTTATTCGCATGTATCTTCATTTTGTGCATTTAGGTATGATCCATCTACTGGTATCAATGGAATGGACTTCTATGTAGTTCTTGAATGCCCAGGATACCGTGTGGACCGTTGCCGTAGATGCAAAGCTCTTGTTGGTATCCAACACAGAGTGACCAAGGATGATGCGATGAAAATGATTCCAAGTCAAGTATGAAGGACTTTACCTCAATAAGTCTTAAAAAATCACTCCCTCAACCAACTTTAAATCTTTTGAGTTTTTTTTTACCTTTCTTTTATGTTTTTCTTGTCTTTAAGCTTTTTGGAAGTTAAAGAATTTCTTGTAGTAAACCTTCTATTGTCGTCAGTATGGTAGAATCATAATTTCCAAGAATCTTAATAGTTAATTGTTTATTGTTCTTCTGAAAATTATTGTCTTCATAATCAATCAATCAGAGATGTTCCCTTGACTTCATAGTTCTTTGAGTTCTGCAAATTTGTTATCTCCACAGCAAGAAGCTACAATTATCATAGAGATTTGAGTTTCTCATAGTTGTATCTATCAATTGGTTGGGAAGTTCGTTGGGAAGTTCGTGGACAAGTCCAATCCTATTCATTTTGAACAGGCTATAGAGATGTCCAATTTAAATATGGTACATATGTGCTAAAGAAAAGTTTGTCAATCGTTCAACTAAGCAAATATCAACTGGACAACGGGTATCTATGGGACTGCCAAAAAACGTTGTTTCATAGTTTTGCAGAACAACATAGTTTTATGGTTTTGGTGGGAAAATAAATTTTACGGGGTTAGCAAAAAAAATATGAGTTTAACGAAAACATAATTTCAGGATTTTGACGAGAAAACATCGTTTCAGGGTTATTGGCGGGAACTAATTACTTCAACACCAGCAACGTCATTGTACTAAATACTGAAATCCTTTGGCCTTTCAAATACGTCAAGACCTTCTTTGTTGCCTGCTAATGTATCTTTGTAGGACTTGACATGAACCGGCTTGACAAGTCTGAACCACTTGAGCCTCCAACTTCTTCACATGAGTCTTGAGAGCTTCAAACTTATCATTTAGGTTGGTGTATACAACATATATCGTCCCAATGAAATCCACTTTTAGATTCTACTGACCCTCAAAATTGTTAGATTTTAAATACAACATATATGCTTTCTATCTTGCTTTCTTGATTGTTGGTGGAAGATTTTGGTAAGAAGAACTTCCATAACTCATGTTGTTGCTATTTTTGTTGTTGGGTCTCTGGTACTGTGAAATTTGGTTGTAATTACTACTTTGGCCAGTGTCATAGGAGTTTCTGTTTCCACCATGATTCCCATACTTACGAAAACTAGTGCCACTAATGTAGTTCATATCATCTTCGTCACCCTTATCACTAGCAATATCAACAGCCTATACATCTTTGGCAAAGCTCACCTGCATCTTAAGAAGCTTATTAACACTGTTCAGCTTCATCTTAAGAAGCTTATGAACACTGTCCAGCCTGGCGTTAACTTCATCTGCTCGTTTCCAAAGCTAGCAGCCGATTTCTCCCTCTTCAAATCAGTGTTATTGGTGTTATTGAAAGATTCCAAGTTCTCAATAATTCCCACAACTTCTTCTGGATTTCTAGTGTTGAAATTCCCTTCACTAATAGTGTCGAGACACATCTGGTAAACCAAAGTAATGCCTCTAAAGAAGGTATTAAGCAGTTGTACCTTGTTGTATCCATGGTGTGGTTTGTCTCTTTGATATAACTTGAATCTGATCAAGGAGCTTCTATAAAAGTATGTAGGCTCTTATGTGAATGTAGCAATTTTGTTCCTCAAGTATTCAGATCGCGCATCATCAAAGAAATTACGCAGGAAGCCATTTTTGATGTCAATCAAGGATGTAAGAGATCATGGTGGTAACTGCTGAAGCCAATATGAAGCATCTTAAGCAAGTGCACTTGAAGAGCTAACAAAGAAGGTAATACTCAGGGACTCTGTTGGGGTCAAAATCGGTCACGACATAATCAATGCTAGGAACCTCCCGAAAAATATTTCTTATCTAAAAAGAAATATAAATTCAGGATAAAAGCTCCGTGTAATTTAAAAGAAAGGAGTTATACAACAAGTTCTCGGATAGGAGGGTCCGATCCGAACAAACGACTGTTGGGCGTAGAAGGAGTACGAGACCAAACATGTGGTCCAACTGGCCCATTCGGCGAGTTGGACAGAGCAAGCAATCCAACTGGCCAGACGGGCGAGTTGGACCAGTCCAACTGGCCAAACAAGAAAGTTAGACCGAACACACAGTTCAACTCGCCCATTCGGCGAGTTGGACCAAGTAAGATGGTCAACTCGCCGAACGGGTGAGTTGGACCAAGCAGAATGGTCAA
>CAJHQQ010004793.1:0-23584 GCA_905132885.1 Moricandia moricandioides | reverse complement strand
TTGAAGATAGCCAACCATTTGAAGATGCCAAGCTCTATAGGAAGCTTGTTGGTAAGTTGATTTACTTAACCATTACACGTCCTGACATCCGTACAAGTCCGTACAAGAAGGCCGTACAAGACCGTACAAGAAGGCCGTACAAGTGAACGTACAACTTCAGTGTTAACCAAGGCAAGAAGAGAGGCCAAGTTAACCCGGTGTAAAGCAAGAGAAGTTACCCGCGTTGTGATCAACCTTTACTCAGCTCACCACTCGTCCAAGTGCAATGAACCTTAGGGATAAGGTTATTCCGTGCCTGGACAGGCTGGCTAAGAGCATCTGGTCAAGATGCCAAAGGAATCAAGCATGCAAAACTTCTCCTCCATGCATTTCAAATTAGACGCTCCTCCGGTCTTGACTCCACATGCTTAGGGTTGAAACCTTATCTTTTATCCATTAAGTGTAGACCATAACATCTCCTATATATTTGTAACCCCAGATCATTAATGTTAAGCAAGTAATTTCGAGTCTCTTCTTTTCTCTCAAGTGTTCTTGAGCTCCCAAATGGGTTCTTGAGCAAATCGTCTCCTAATCTCTTAAACTCTCTCTTAATCTCTATATTCTACTCTATTCTACTCGTATACACTCAGATTCTACTCATTCTTTCAGCTTGCACCTGAAGGTATTTTTTAGGTTATACGGACAACCTTGATTCTCAAGGCACCTCCAAACTTGTTTAATTCGAATCCATCCATTATCCTTGTTCATTATTGCTTCATCTCAACACTCCCCCCCCCCAAGCTTGACCATAGGGACTGGTCAAGGTTGGAAACCATTCCCTCATTAAAACTGTAGCTTGGAAAAACCACATGGAATAAAAACCAAGCCAAGGAAAAAAGATTATAACACTTCATGGCTAAGAGGATCAGTGAGATGGGAGTTCTATGAGTCCAAGTTTGGAATGTATGGACTCACAGACCTTAGAGCTTGCTGCCTTGGTGAAGATGTCTGCCAACTGATCTTCACTTGTAGTGTAACATGGCAAGATGATTTGCTGCTCCACAGCTTGTCTGACCTTATGGCAATCCACCTCAATGTGTTTAGTTCTCTCATGAAACACACTGTTGGAAGCTATGTGAATTGCTGCCTGGTTGTCACAGTGCATGGTGATGGGAGTTGTAGTTTTTATACCCAAGTCCCTTAGCAGGTTTCTGATCCAAATGAGCTCACTAGTGAGCTTCCTCATTGCTCTATATTCGGCTTCAACACTTGAACATGACACAATCTTCTGATTCTTGCTCTTCCAAGTGACTGGATTTCCTCCAATAAAGGTGCAATATCCGGTAGTTGACCTCCTGTCCACTCTATCACCAGCCCAATCTGCATCACAATATCCCACTATCTTTGTATTCTTGTTACATCCCAGCCATACTCCTTGTCCTGGTGCCTCTCTTAGGTATCTGAAGATCCTCTCCACCATGTTCCAGTGATGCACTTTGGGTGTTTGCATATGTTGGCTGACTTGATTAACGACAAAGCACACATCTGATCTGGTGATTGTAAGGTAGATAATCTTCCCAACCATTCTTCTATAGTGCTTGGCATCTCCATAAGGCTTGTCTTCAATCTCCCCTCACGCAATACTTTGTATCAATCTTCTAGTGGTGTTTTTGCTGCCCTTCCACCTAAATCACCTGCCTCACTCAACAAATCAAGTATGTACTTCCTTTGGGATAGGAACAGCCCTTCTTTAGATCGGCATATCTCAATCCCTAGGAAGTACTTTAACACACCCAAGTCTTTGATATCAAATGATGATTTAAGAAAGGCTAGAGGATACCTGCGTTGTCACTTCATGTGATGATGATATCGTCCAAATACACTAGGATAACCACAATTCCTTTTGGACTGGTGAGGGTGAAGAGTGTGTGATCAGCCTCAGATTTCACAAATCCTCTTCCATTCAGAGTGGTACTGAGCTTGTGATACCAAGCCCTTGGTGATTGCTTTAACCCATAGATGGCTTTTTTCAGTCTAAGAACATTTCCAGGCTTGACAAGATGGTCTAGGCCAGGAGGTGGACTCATTTAAACTTCATCTTCATGTTCTCCTTGTAGAAAAGCATTCGTCACATCCATCTGCCACAGATCTCGCTCCAAATTGACATCTAAGGAGAGGACGATCCTTATGGTGTGAAGTTTAGCTACTGGTGCAAAGGTGTCAAGATAGTCTTCTCCATAAGTCTGAGTAAATCCTCTTGCAACAAGTCTTGTCTTGCGCCTCTCCACAGTACCATCAGCATTGTATTTGATTGTGAAGATCCACATGCTTGTCACTGCCTTCTTGCCTTTTGGAAGCTCCACTTCATACCAATTGTCATTTACAATCATGGCATTGGTTTCATTCCCAACTGAGTCTCTCCACTCTTTGTGTTTCATAGCTTCTTCATAAGACCTTGGGATGTACTCCTGGTCCAGCTCTCCAATGAACACCACGTGTTCCTGAGGACACTGAGCTAGAGAACACACAGCTCGAATAGGATGGGCTACTGCTTGGGAATCGAAGTAGACTCTTGTGTTGACCCAATTGGAAGGTGGATGTCTAATCCTTGTGCTCCTTCTCAATGGTTGAACATTCTCTTCAATTCTTGTTCCCTCACCATCTGTAGACTGATATTCACTCACCACTGATCCTTCTTGTTGCTCATCTTGATCATGAGATACTGAACCTTGTAGTGGTTCATGCTGGTAACCTTGTTGTGGTTCATGCTGGTTCCCCCCTTCATGATCAAGGTGAGTAACATCAACAGCTTCATTTTCAGAGTCCTCAGGTGATCCTTCATTTGCTGGTGTCTGATAGTCTTGTCTTGGTGCATCCTCAGTTACAACACTCTCCTTTGGTATACTGATGCCTAGACTATCCATTACTCTCCTCAAATTTTCAGCTCTATCTGAGGTTGATTTGGTTAGATCTTTCACCTCATCCCAACTCTTCTCTTCATAGTAGCCTCTGGACTCAACAAACCTCACATCTCTAGAGATAAGAACCCTCCTGGTTTCTAGTGAATAACACTTGTATCCCTTTTGGTGAGGTGAGTAGCCGATGAACATGGCCCTGGTGCTCTTTGGGTCAAGCTTGTTCCTTTGTTCTCTTGGAAGTAAAACAAAGCACAAGCACCCAAATACCCGAAGGTGATCTATAGATGGTCTATGTCTGTTCAATACCTCATATGGAGACTAGTCTTCAAGGACTTTGGTAGGGATTTTATTGATCAAGTAACAGGCTGTCATCACAGTATCCCCCCAAAACCTCTTAGGTACATTTGTATGGAACATCATACTCCTGGCCACCTCCATAAGGTGTCTATTCTTTCTCTCAGCCACAGCATTTTGCTGTGGAGTATATGGACAGCTAGTTTGATGGATCACCCCATGTTTTGCTAAGTGTTGCTTGAATGCATTGCTGGTGTACTCTCCTCTATTACCTGATCTAAAATTTTTTATCTTGGCATTGTAATGGTTAGAGACATAAGTTTGAAAGTTTATGAATGCATCTAACACCCTATCTTTTGATTGCAACACAGTGATCCATGTATATTTTGATTTCTCATCAATGAATGTCACAAAATACCTATGATGTTCTCTAGATGCACAAGGAGCAGTCCACACATCAGAGTGAATTAAATCAAAGCATCTTTCATAAATTGTACTACATTTAGGAAACACTGTTTTGCAATGTTTTCCTAAGATACAAGCTTCAGAATCTTTTTGAAATGAAATACTAGGCAAAATGATGTTGAAAGCAAGAGAATGTGGATGTCCTAATCTAGCATGACATATTACATCTTTAGGGAAATTAAAACTTTTCTTTAAAGCATAAGATAAATCGACTGGAAGCTTAGTGTCTTCAAGTAAGTACAAGTCTCTCTTGGTCACACATTTGCCAAGCAACCTACTAGTTTCAATATCCTGAAAGTAGACATCATGGTGAGAATATATAGTAAATGAGGTGAGGATGATGAGAATGAAGTGTTTGGGGGAGTGAAAACAAAGAATGAGGGGCAGAGATTCAGAGTAACCAAAAATGACAGTCTTTGAGAGTATATAGATTATGAGAGAATTAAGTGTGTTTAAGAGAATGGTTGAGCATGAGCTCGTGTGAGAGTGTTAACATAGAATAAGAGAGTGTATGAGAGTATAGAGTAACCAGAATATTGAAGGAGAGACTTAACTTCTCACTTAAGTTCAAATCTGTGTACAAAGGAGGGCTTTATAGCCAATTACAAGCAATAAACAAATGGTAAATGAGGAAGAGGACAAGAGGCACGTCCAGCTTGTTGATGGTGACCTCTATTCTTCTGTCTAAGGCAGGTTTGAAATGGATGGCTGAGATTGGAGGATTTGAAATGAGTTGAATAGGATGGCTGAGATGACAGGGAGCTTCCAATGTGATAGTGACAGCTCCTAACAACTCTCTTCCTTATGCCCAACATGTGACATCTCTTTGGCACGACCTGAACAGCTGCTACACACTCCTCAACAGCTCTAAGGACTTCAAGAGAGTTTATTGGTCGACCCGAACTTTGCACAGACTTGTCTTTATCGATGAAACGCTGAACCGGGTTTTGCACATCTTCACTTTGGTCCAGATAATCTTTTGCACAATCTTTTCACATTGTTATCTTGACCCGGACTTTGTACAAAGTGATTTGACCCTAAGTTTGTACAAGTCTTCTTTGGGAAGATTGAAGTTGACCCTGACTTTGCACGGTCTGATAATTCATGTGCATACTTAGTGCAAATCCGACCATCTTCCTCAACTAATCTTTGGTTCTTCTTTCTTTATTTTAACACTCTCCCTCAAGCTTGACCATAGGAGATCCTTGGAAAAGCTTGGAAACTTGAAGAAGCTCCCTCATTAAAAACCTTAGCCAGAAAACCCGTTTGGAACAAAACCAGCTAAGGAAAAGAGTAGAGTTCTTCGAAGCCTAGGGATTAGCCAGTGAGCCTAAGGAACTTCAGATAACTCATGGTGGAGTCCTTAGGCTCTGGATCATGGCCTAACACTTGCTGCAATAGTGAACTCCACAACTTGCACATAACACCATCTCAGATCTTTTCTTTAGGCCGGTTGATGTCTCCCCCTTTCTTCTGACTACTTGCCATCTTCAAAGGGTTTTGGGACGTCCAGCTTCTGCTATACAGAGCTCCAAGTATGGTACCTGATACATTATCCCAAAGGTGCATCAGTCCTTAAGGTAATGCACTAAACAATCATTCAATGCATTTTAAGTAGTATAATAAGAATGATGAACCAATTGAAATTAGAGTTAAGGTGCTTCCCTTTCGTAGGTATGGTGAGGTGTGAACTCGACTTGAATTCCCCACTTGGTAAGACAATACTCAGATCATGGAAGCTCAATCTTCATGCTTGGAACTGAGAATATAGGAAGGACCAAGCACGCAAGGGGAAGTCTTCTTTGATCTAGATAATGATGCAAGTGTGAACTCCACAGCCTGCAAGAGGCAATGGACGACTTGGATCTTCAGGATTTCTCATCATTACCCCTTCTCAAGCTTGATCCTGAGAGTATAGGTGAAGGACCAAGCTTGGAAGTGAGCAGTACTGAGCTTAAACCAGGAGCGCATCACCCCTACAGCTGCGCTTAAGTCAACCGGTTCCTCCTTTGATCTCTTCTCCATGCCTTAAATAACCACTCTTCCTTGTGTATCTCTTGAACCAGGAGCACAACAACCAAACAGCCAGCGCTTAAGTCAACCGGTTCTACACACAAGCTGTCTCTCCATGGTCAGGAATATACACCATGTGTAGGCTCTGAATCAAACAGGAATATACATCATGTATAGGCTCTGAACAGCATGAGCAAAGCCTTCTTCTTTGTCTTGGTTTGATGATGGACATAGGACAACACTTGTGTACCTGAAACACCACTCAAACTCCAGCAAGAATTAGACCACACATTAGGATCAGAGTTTGATAACTCACCAAGTCTGATCCATAATGATTAACAAGATGCAATGTACTGAATCTAAACAACTCATTCAGTTCAAATCCAAGCAAACAAGTCACTAAATGCACAGGAATGATAACTCATCAATTACAAGGCATTTAGGCAATTTTTATGATCATATTAAACAATAACAAGCTCAAATGACAAAACCAGAGACTAGATAACTCATCTAATCACCCCAAACATTCATGGATGCATTATAAGACCAGGAAACTCTCCTAGACTTCTATCAATGCAACAAGACACAAAACAGTAGCTAAGCAACTCGCCTAGACCAGACACAACACAAACAATTAAACTAGGACAGGAACTAGACAAAACCATGCTAGAAAACTCCTAAATCAGAATACACACAACCAGAAACAACTTAAAAACAATTAAACAAGCTCTTATTGAAGTTTAGGAGGTTAACTTACAACCAAGGAACCTGAGCTAGTTCCTTGAACCTCCATGGCCATGGTTCATCTGAACTTGGAAGGTTTGAGGTGTGGGTGAAGGTCCCAATACTTCTCCTTGGTATGACCATCTCGCTTGCAGTGCTCACACTTGATTCCCCTCCTCTACTCATTCTTGTAATAAGTCTTTGGTGACTGAGGAGAAGCAGCTGCTTGATTGGCAAGGGAAAGAGACTCCTTTCCTTCAAACAAATCGTGTGACCCTTGTTCCTTTTGAATTTGGGAGCAAACTTCTTCAAGGGATGGCAGCTTGTCTGACCTCAGTATGTGCTTCACTAGATCATTGAATGCTGGATGAAGAGTGAGGAGCATCCCAAACACCTTGTCTTGCTCTCTTCTTTCATTGATTATGTTTGGGTCTGTTGTAGATGGTCTTAGCATATCAAGCTCAGCCCAAAGGGACCTGAACTTTCCAAAGTGGTCAGTAAACTCCATCTCCTCCTGAGACATGTTGTTTATGGCCTTCTTGAGCTCATACACTCGGCTCAAGTTGGATGAGTTGCCATAAACCTTGTGGAGAGTCTCCCATAGCTCTTTAGCACTCTCACAGTAAGAGTAAGCCTCCATAACGGAAGCTTCAAGAGAGCTTTGGAGGATGAACAGGACGATGAGATCTTCTTGCTGCCATTTGCCTCCATCTTCAAGATTAGATGGAGCTGCTTGTGTACAATGGCTCCACAAACCTTTTCCTCCAGGGGCAGTCTTCACAAGTATGGACCAGAGGAGGTAGTTTGAGCTATTGAGCACCACAGGGATCACCATTGGAGTCGCCATACTTCTTGTGTTCTCCATCTTGGAGGGTTTTAGACCAGTGGACAACAGAGAGTACCCACTGGTTTGCGAGAAGCTGAGCTTGAATCTGGACTTTGGAGAAGCTTGCTGGACTGAGCTGAAGCTTTCTTGAGTTCCAGAGACTAAAGACCTCCTTTATCTTGAGTTCTGGTGAGATTTTTCCCTGCTGGAAAACCTTTGGACGAGAGGATACAAGGATACAAGGATGGAACAAAACAGAGTTTGAAAAAGATGATTGAACAGAAACAGATTTGCGGAAGCTTTATAGGTTTTCAGAAGCTTGAAAGCTCTGATACCATGTGAGAATATATAGTAAATGAGGTGAGGATGATGAGAATGAAGTGTTTGGGTGAGTGAAAACAGAGAATGAGGGGCAGAGATAGATTCAGAGTAACCAAAAATGACAGTCTTTGAGAGTATAGAGATTATGAGAGAATAAGTGTGTTTGAGAGAATGGTTGAGCATGAGCTCGTGTGAGAGTGTTAACAGAGAATAAAAGAGTGTATGAGAGTATAGAGTAACCAGAATAGTGAAGGAGAGACTTAACTTCTCACTTAAGTTCAAATCTGTGTACAAAGGAGGGCTTTATAGCCAATTACAAGCAATAAAAAATGGTAAATGAGGAAGAGGACAAGAGGCACGTACAGCTTGTTGTTGGTGATCTCTAATCTTCTGTCTAAGGCAGGTTTGAAATGGATGGCTGAGATGGGAGGATTTGAAATGATTTGAATAGGATGGCTGAGATGACAGGGAGCTTCCAATGTGATAGTGACAGCTTCTAACAGCTCTCTTCCTTATGCCCAACATGTGACATCTCTTTGGCACGACCTGAATAGTTGTTACACACTCCTCAACAGCTCTAAGGACTTCAAGAGAGTTTATTGGTCGACCCGAAATTTGCACAGACTTGTCTTTATCGATGAAACGCTGAACCGAGTTTTGCAAATCTTCACTTTGGTCCAGATAATCTTTTGCACAATCTTTTCACATTGATTATCTTGACCCAGACTTTGTACAAAGTGATTTGACCCTAAGTTTGTACAAGTCTTCTTTGGGAAGATTGAAGTTGACCCGGACTTTGCACGGTCTGATAATTCATGTGCATACTTAGTGCAAATCCGACCATCTTCCTCAACTTGTATTTGGTTCTTCCTTCTTTATTTTAACAATCATTAGGAGTGAAAGTAACACTGCAATTCAAGTCATGAGTGGCCTTTTTAACTGATAACAAATTAGAGGTGAAACTAGCATATAAAAGGCTTTAGAATCCTTATTATACAACCTAAGGTCACCTATTCCTTTAATTGGTACCCTTTCTCCATTAGCAATCATAACATTCTCTATGGCAGGAACAATGTTTTTAATTTAGTTCAGATCACTAATCATGTGATGGCTAGCTCCTGAATCTATAACTAGGGGTTTTGTCAATTCACAACCAGTTAAAGCATTCAAGGAGATACCACTAGTTGAAGCATGTAAATAGGTACCAAGTGTGTTACCAGAGTTGTCCTTGAGGAGTTTGATGAGGGCCTCAATGTCAGATCGTTGATGGCTTCATCTTGAGTGTTCCCCAAGGTTAAACTGCTACTGGATGCTAACGCCTTTCCTTCACCAGCTGCATTGCTAGAGCGCATGGTCCCTGGAATAGGTGGTTCACTCATATCACCAGAGAAGTTGGCTCTTGCATCAGTGTATGGTGTCCTAAACTTCTGAGGTTTGAGATGAGGGTGGAGGATCCAACATTTGTCCTTTCCATGGCCTTTCTTCTTGCAGTGGTCACAAACCCATATCTTCTTGTTTTCATGCTTGTAGGAGCTTTTGTTTGCCACACCTTCAGCCTGGTTTGCTAATACAAGTTCCCCTTTGCCTCCAAAGAGCCCCATTGAGCTTTGCTCCTTCTGGATTTGAGCAGACACCTCTTCCAGAGAGGGAAGCTTTTCTGCTCTCAACATATGTTTGATCAAATCATTGTATCCTGGATTTAGGGTAAGCAACAAGGCAAAGGCCTTGTCTTGCTCTCGCCTATCATTCAGGACAGTAGGATCCACAGTACATGGTCTAAGCATTTCCAACTCAGCCCACAATGCTCTGAACTTGCCAAAGTGTTGGTTGAAGTCCATGCTTTCCTGGTGAAGAGAGTTGATGACCTTCTTGACTTCAAAGACTCTACTCAGGTTTGAAATGTTGCCATACACCTTTTGTAGTGTATCCCACAGCTCTTTGGAGCTCTCACAGTATGAGTAAGCTTCCATGATAGATAGTTCCAGATTGTTTTGGATGATAGACAGTACCATGAGATCCTCTTGACCACAGCAGATAGTTTACCCCAGTTAGGGTCACTGGTATAGCCACTAGTTTAGCATTCTCCATCTTGAAGAGCTTTTGTCCAGTGGATAAAAGGATGAACCAAAGTTTTTGAACTGAAACAAGAATTCAAGAAGGAACAAACTCGAGTTTTGAACTAAAAAGAGAAGAAAATGAAGGAGAATGAAGAAAACAAGTGGTTATTTGAGATGAACCAGCTTAGGAACTAAAGAACCAGTGAAGAAAATTGAAATGAAGAAAAGAGAGAACTGGAAGAACTAAAAGAAACATAGTGTTTTGCGGAAGAACTAAGTGAGAATGGAGAGAATAAGGTCTCAAGAGCTTTAATGCTCTGATACCATGTGAGTTTTGAGAGAAATAGAGAGAGATTCGACCAAGAAATGAAGAAACTGTCTCAAGAACATGAAGAACAGCAAGAGAGAGAGTAAAGCTTTTCTTGAGAGAGAGAGAGAGAGAGAGAGAGAGAGAGAGAGAGAGAGAGAGAGAGAGAGAGAGAGAGAGAGAGAGGAGAGAGAGAGAGAGAGAGAGAGAGAGAGAGAGAGAGAGAGAGAGAGTTTAGGGAAGCAGAATCATATTTTATTCCTTTGCCTTATTTTGGAACGTGATACAAAGTATTTAAAGACAAACAAAGGGTACAAGTTGCCAAGGAAAAGAATAAACAAAGAGGAGAGAGGTCTGGTTGGTTCAGACTGAAAATGACAGGTCCTAAGCCTTAGAAAAACATGTGATCTCTTGTCCACACCCTCTCTAATGGATCCCTGCTTCTTCTGCCCACATGAGACCATTTAAATAAGTATTATTAGGTCTCTTAGGTCTCTTTGGACAAGGCAGATGGATGGCTTGCACCTGAAAGTATTTTTTAGGTTGTACGGACAACCTTAATTCTCAAGGCACCTCCAAACTTTTTTAATTCGAATCCATCCATTCTCCTTGTTCATTATTGCTTCATCTCAACACAAACAGGGTAAACTAGAATCACTTCGGTTAAAAGTGGGATAACTTCTTCATCATAAGTCCTATGATATTGATTCAACTTCAGGGTGGTTATCGAATGATTTATGAGTTTAAATCTATCTTCTTAGATCGTGATTCATTCTGGTTTAATTAGAATGAAGAAGAATTGGCAAATCTCAAAACAGGGTAAACTAGAATCACGTCGGTTAAAAGTGGGATAACTTCTTCATCATAACTCCTATGATATTGATTCAACTTCAGGGTGATTATCCACTGATTTATGAGTCCAAATCAAGCTTCTTACATCGTGATTCAATCTCGTTTGATTAGAATCAAGAAGAAATTGTAAAATCTCCAAACATGGTAAACTAGAATCACTTTGGTTAAAAGTGAGATAACTTCTTCATCATAACCCCTATTATATTGATTCAACTTCAAGGTGACTATCCACTGATTTATGAGTCCAAATCAAGCTTCTTACATCGTGATTCATTCGGGTTTGATTAGAATAAAGAAGAAATTGCAAAATCTCCATTCAGGCTAAACTGGAATCACTTCGGTTAAAAGTGGGATAACTTCTTCATCATAACTCCTATGATATTGATTCAACTTCAGGGTGATTATCGAATGATTTATGAGTTTAAATCAAGCTTCTTAATTCGTGACTCATTCTGCTTTGATTAGAAACAAGAAGAAATTGCAAAATCTAAAAACAGGGTAAACTGGAATCACTTGGGTTAAAAGTGGGATAACTTCTTCATCATAACTCCTATGATATTGATTCAACTTCAGGGTGATTATCGAATGATTTATGAGTTCAAATCAAAATTCTTAGATCGTAATTCATTCTGGTTTAATTAGAATGAAGAAGAATTGCCAAATCTCAAAGCAGGGTAAACTAGAATCACGTCGGTTAAAAGTGGGATAACTTCTTCATCATAACTCTTATGATATTGATTCAACTTCTGGGTGATTATCTACTTATTTATGAATCCAAATCAAGCTTCTTAAATAGTGATACATTCTGGTTTGATTAGAATCAAGAAGAAATTGCAAAATTTCCAAACATGGTAAACTAGAATCACTTCGGTTAAAAGTGGGATAACTTCTTCATCATAACTCCTATGATATTGATTCAACTTCTGGGTGATTATCCACTTATTTATGAATCCAAATCAAGCTTCTTAAATCGTGATTCATTCTGGTTTGATTCGAATTAAGAAGAAATTGCAAAATTTCCAAACATGGTAAACTAGAATCACTTCGGTTAAAACTGGGATAACTTCTTCATCATAACTCCTATGACATTGATTCAACTTCAGGGTGATTATACACTGATTTATGAGTCCATTGGAGGATTACTTAGACTAGTATGGGAAAGAAGAAGGTCTTGGACAAAGCTTGATGAACCGAGATACCTTGATCACCATTCAAGCTATCTCCTCATCTAGCTGAATTAGTACTTAGCCAAGTACTTGTGTGTGCTCTTTTCCTTGCTCTTGGTTTTGTCCCAAAGAGGTTTTCCGGAGGAAGGTTTTTAACGAGGCCACAAGCTGCTACACATCACCTAGGTGCTAATGTCGGTCCAAGCCTAAGAAGACTACTCTATCTATTTACCTTATGTTATGTTTTAGACTATAGTTTCTATGTTATGTTATTCTCGAAACCTAAGGGCATATTCCTTGGTTTCTTTATTTAAACGCTTGTAAACTCTCATTCTGATCAAGTAGTCTTTTATCTAAACCTTTTGTCTTCTCTTACTCTCTTCTTTGTCGAGTGCAAGAGCTTGCTGGTGAGTCTTATCCGGCGTCAAAGGTTGATAGTTTAGTGTGTCATATCTGATCTAGTTCCTAGGAGTATCAAAGAGTCCATCCGCATCTCGTTGTGTCACCAATCGATCCACAAACCTTGATAAACTTGAGTCTCTGATTCGTTTATGCAAGGATCTATCCCATCTGATCTAAAGCAACATCCTAGGGTCATATTAAAATCAAGATTCTTAAATCGTGACTCATTCTGCTTTGATTAGAAACAAGAAGAAATTGCCAAATCTCAAAATAGGATAAACTAGAATAACATCGGTTATAAGTGGGATAACTTCTTCATTATAACTCCTATGATATTGATTCAACTTCAGGGTGATTATCCACTGATTTATGAGTCCAAATCAAGTTTCTTACATCGTGATTCAATCTGGTTTGATTAGAATTAAGAAGAAATTGCAAAATCTCCAAACATGGTAAACTAGAATCACTTCGGTTAAAAGTGGGATAACTTCTTCATCATAACTACTATGATATTGATTCAACTTCAAGGTGATTATCCACAGCTTTATGAGTCCAAATCAATCTTCTTACATTGTTATTCATTCTGTTTTGATTAGAATAAAGAAGAAATTCCAAAATCTCCAAAAAGGGTAAACTTGAATCACTTCGATTAAAAGTGGGATAACTTCTTCATCATAACTCCTATGATATTGATTCAACTTCAGGGTGATTATACACTGATTTATGAGTCCAAATCAAGCTTCTTCAATCCTGACTCATTCTGATTTGATTAGAATCAAGAAGAAATTACCAAATCTCAAAACAAGGTAAACTGGAATCACTTGGTTTAAAAGTGGAATAACTTCTTCATCATAACTCTTATGATATTGATTCAACTTCAGGGTGATTATACACTGATTTATGAGTCTGAATAAAGATTCTTACATCGTGAATCATTTTGTATCACTTCTGTTGAAAGTGGGATAACTTCTTCATCATAACTCCTATGATATCGGTTCAACTTCAGGGTGATTATCGAAAGATTTATGAGTTTAAATCAAGATTCATAGATCTTGATTCATTCTGGTTATATTAGAATCAAGAAGAATTTCCAAATCTCCAAACAGGGTAAACTAGAATCACTTCGGTTAAAAGTGGGATAACTTCTTCATCATAACTCCTATGATATTGATTCAACTTCAGGGTGATTATCCACTGATTTATGATTCCAAATCAAGCTTCTTAAATAGTGATTCATTCTTGTTTGATTAGAATCAAGAAGAAATTCCAAAATCTCCAAACAAGGTAAACTAAAATCACTTTGGTTAAAAGTGAGATAACTTCTTCATGATAACTCCTATGATATTGATTCAACTTCAGGATAATTATACACTGATTTATGAGTCTAAATCAAGCTTCTTAAATCGGGACTTATTCTGATTTGATTAGAACCAAGAAGAAATTACCAAATCTCAAAACAAGGTAAACTGGAATCACTTGGGTTAAAAGTGGGATAACTTCTTCATCATAACTCCTATGATATTGATTCAACTTCAGGGTGATTATCCACTGATTTATGAGTCCAAATCAAGCTTCTTACATCGTGATTCAATTTGGTTTGATTAGGATCAAGAAGAAATTGCAAAATCTCCAAACATGGTAAACTGGAATCACTTCGGTAAAAAAGTGGGATAACTTCTTCATCATAACTCCTATGATATTGATTCTACTTCAGGGTAATTATACACTGATTTATGAGTCTAAATCAAGCTTCTTACATCGTGATTCATTCTGGTTTGATTAGAATCAGTAAGAAATTGCAAAATCTCCAAACAGGGTAAACTGGAATCACTTCGGTTAAAATTGGGATAACTTCTTCATCATAACTCCTATGATATTGATTCAACTTAAGGGTGATTATATACTGATTTATGAGTTCAAATAAAGCTTCTTAAATCGTGACTCATTCTGATTTGATTAGAAACAAGAAGAAATTGCCAAATCTCAAAACAGGGTAAACTAGAATCACGTCGGTTAAAAGTGGGATAACTTCTTCATCATAACTCCTATGATATTGATTCAATTTCAGGGTGATTATCCACTGATTTATCAGTCCAAATCAAGCTTCTTACATCATGATTCAATCTGGTTTAATTAGAATCAAGAAGAAATTGCAAAATCTCAAAACATGATAAACTGGAATCACTTCGGTTAAATATGGGATAACTTAGTCATGATAACTCCTATGATATAGATTCAAATTCAGGGTAATTATACACCGATTTACGAGTCCAAATCAAGCTTCTTACATCTTGATTCATTCTGGTTTGATTAGAATCAAGAAGAAATTACAAAATCTCCAAAAAGGGTAAACTGGAATCACTTCGGTTAAAAGGGGGATAACTTCTTCATCATAACTCCTATGATATTGATTCAACTTCAGGGTGATTATCCACTGATTTTTGATTCCAAATCAAGATTCTTACATCGTGACTCAATCTGGTTTGATTAGAATCAAAAAGAAATTGCAAAATCTCCAAACAGGATAAACTGGAACCACTTCGGTTAAAAGTGGGATAACTTCTTCATCATAACTCCTATGATATTGATTCAACTTCAGGGTGATTATCCACTGATTAATGAGTCCAAATCAATCTTCTTATATCGTAATTCATTCTGGTTTGATTAGAATCAAGAAGAAATTGCCAAATCTCTAAACAGGGTAAACTGGAATCACTTCGGTTAAAAGTGGGATAACTTCTTCATCATAACTCCTATGATATTGATTCAACTTCAGGGTGATTATACACTTATTTATGAGTCCAAATCAAGCTTCTTAAATAGTGACTCATTCTGCTTTTATTAGAAACAAGAAGAAATTTCCAAATCTCAAAACATGGTAAACTAGAATCACGTCGGTTAAAAGTGGGATAACTTCTTCATCATAACTCCTATGATATTGATTCAACTTCAGGGTGATTATCCACTGATTTATGAGTCCAAATCAAGCTTCTTACATCGTGATTCAATATGGTTTGATTTTAGAATCAAGAAGAAATTACAAAATCTCCAAACATGGTAAACTAGAATCACTTCGGTTAAAAGTGGGATAACTTCTTCTTCCTAACTCCTATGATATTGATTCAAATTTAGGGTGATTATCCACTGATTTATGAGTCGAAATCATGATTCTTTCATCCTGATTCATTCTGGTTTGATTAGAATCAAGAAGAAATTAAAAAAATCTCCAAACAGGGTAAACTGGAATCACTTCGGTTAAAAGTGGGATAACTTCTTCATCATAACTCCCATGATATTGATTCAACTTCAGGGTGATTATACACTGATTTATGAATCCAAATAAATCTTCTTAAATCATGAATCATTCTGCTTTGATTAGAATCAAGAAGAAATTGCCAAATCTCAAAACAAGGTAAACTCGAATCACTTGGGTTAAAAATAGGATAACTTCTTCATCATAACTCCTATGACATTGATTCAACTTCAGGATGATTATACACTGATTTATGAGTCCAAATCAAGATTCTTACAATGTGATTCATTCTGGTTTGATTACAATAAAAAAAATTGAAAAATCTCCAAATAGGGTAAACTGGAATCACGTCGGTTGAAAGTGGGATAACTTCTTCATCATAACTCCTATGATATTGGTTCAACTTCAGGGTGAATATCGAATGATTTATGAGTTTAAATCAAGCTTCTTAGATCATGATTCATTCTTTTTTAATTAGAATCAAGAAGAATTGCCAAATCTCTAAACAGGATAAACCAGAATCACTTCGCTTAAAAGTGGGATAACTTCTTCATCATAAATCCTATGAAATTGATTCAATTTCAGGGTGATTATCCACTGATTTATGAGTACAAATCAAGCTTCTTATATCGTGATTCATTTTGGTTTGATTAGAATCAAGAAGAAATTGCAAAATCTCCAGACAGAGTAAACTAGAATCACTTTGGTTAAAAGTGGGATAACTTCTTCATCATAACTCCTGTGATATTGATTCAACTTCAGAGTGATTACACTGATTTATGAGTCAAAATCAAGCTTCTTAAATCATGACTCATTATGCTTTGATTAGAATCAAGAATAAATTGCAAAATCTCAAAACAAGGTAAACTGGAATCACTTGGGTTAAAATTGGGATAACTTCTTCATCATAACTCCTATGATATTGATCCAACTTTAGGGTGATTATAAACTGATTTATGAGTCCAAATCAAGCTTCTTACATTGTGATTCATTCTGGTTTGATTAGAATCAAGAAGAAATTGAAAAATCTCCAAATAGGGTAAACTGTAATCACATCACTGGTAATATGACCCTAGGATGATGCTCTGGATCAAATGGGATAGATCCCTGCATAAACGAATCAGAAACTCAAGTTTATCAAGGGTTAAGGATCGATGGGTGACACAAAGAGATGTGGATGGACTCCTTGATACTCCTAGGAACTAGATTGTATATGACACACCAAACTAGAACCCTTAGACGCCGGATATGACTCACCAGCAAGCTCTTTCACTCGACAAAGAAGAGAGAAAGAGAAGACAAAAGGTTTAGATAAAAGACTGCTTGATTCAGAATGAGAGTTTACAAGCGTTTAAATAGAGAAACCAAGGAATTTGCCCTTAGGTTTCGAGAATAACATAACATAGAAACTATAGTCTAAAACATAACATAAGGTAAATAGATAGAGTAGTCTTCTTATGATTGGACCGACATTAGCATCTAGGTGATGTGTAAAGCAGCTTGTGGTCTTGTTAAAAACCTTCCTCCGGAAAACCTCTTTGGGACAAAACCAAGAGCAAGGAAAAGAGGACACACAAGTACTTGCCTAAGTACTAATTCAGCTAGATGAGGAGATTGCTTGAATGGTGATCAAGGTATCTCGGATCATCAAGCTTTGTCCAAGACCTTCTTCTTCTTTCCATTCTAGTCTAAGTAATCCTCCAATGGCTCCATTTAGTTTCTTAGTTCTGGAACGAGTCATGGGACCTTCTGGAATGGCTAAGGCATCTTCAATAGTTGGTTGGTCCATGGGTGCATTCCTGGTTACATCATCTTCCTTGTAAAACTGGTCCATGATCACATCATCCTCTCCCACTTGAAAAGGATTTGTCCTGAAATCTGGTTCATCTGCCACAGAAGGAACTAAATCAGTAACGTTGAAGCTATTGGATACATCATACTTACCTTGGAGGTCCAACTTGTATGCATTGTTGCTGATCTTCTTAATGATCTCGAATGGACCATTTATCCTTGACATCAATTTGGATTTCCTTTCATTTGTAAATATCTCCTTTCTAAGGTGAACCCACACTTTGTCACCTACTTCAAGACCATCTCACGCCTTCCTTTGTTTGCATGTTTGATATACTGCTTGGTCTTTTCCTCAATGTTGTGCCTTGCTTGTTCATGGATCTGTTGCACCATCTCTTCTTTCTTCTTGCCATCAATACTAACTCTTTCACACTCAGGTAAAGGCATTAGATCCAAAGGAGAGGTGGAGTTGAACCCATAAACAATTTCAAAAAGGGAGAACTTAGAAGCAGAATGCATAGAATGGTTATATGCAAATTCAGGCAAATAGTCTTCCCATGATTTCAAGTTCTTTTTGATGAATGCACGTAAGAGAGTTCCTAGTGTCCTATTAACTACCTTAGTTTGCCCATCAGTTTGCGGATGACAAGTAGTGGAGACAACAATTTAGTGCCTAGATTAGACCAAAGGGTCTTCCAGAAGTAGCTTAAGAACTTAGCATCTCTATCTGATACAATAGTTCTAGGCATGCCATGAAAACGTACTATCTCCTTAAAGAACAAGTTAGCAACATGTAATGCATCATCAATATTATGACAAGCTATGCCATCTTAGAAAACCTATCTACCACAACAAAGATAGAATCTTTTCCAGTTCTAGTTCTAGGCAGTCCTACAATGAAGTCCATAGAGATATCATTCCACGGATGATAAGGAATGGGTAATGGAGTGTACAAACCATGGGATTGGATCTTACATTTAGCTTGCTTGCACGTTGTACACCTTCCACAGACTCTTTCAACATCTCTTTTCATGTGCGGCCAAAATAAGTGATCCTCGAAGACCTTAAGAGTTTTGGCAATTCCAAAATGTCCCATTAGACTTCCTCCATGGGATTTCCTGACAAAAAAATCTCTCAATGAACAATTAGGTACGCAAAGGAGATTATCATAGAATAAGAATCCATCATGCCAAAAGTAATGACCCGTAGCAAGTTTCTCACAAGACTTATAAGCTTCTTTGAAGTCTAGTAACTTGGCATCTAGAGTAGTCAAGAGAACATACCTTCGGGATAATGCATCAGCAACTATGTTTTCTTTACCTTGTTTGTATTTGATGACATAGGGAAATGTTTCCATAAACTCAACCCATATTGCGTGTGTCTTGCTAAGCTTACTCTGCCCTTTTAGGTACTTGATGGACTCATGATCAGTGTGTATGACAAACTCTTTACGCCACAAATAGTGTTGCCATGTTTGTAAGGCTCACACCAAAGCGTATAGCTCTTTATCATAAGTAGCATAGTTGAGAGTAGCTCCTCCAACCTTCTCACTGAAGTATGCAATAGGTCTCATATCCTGCATCAATACAGCACCAATACCAATTCCTGAAGCATCACATTCGATTTCAAATGTTTTAGAGAAGTCAGGAAGTATAAGAAGAGCAAATTGAGTAAGCTTGATGCAACCATGCTTGAGTCAGAGGACTATGCGGTCAAGGATAAACCGGGATGGCTGAATGGAAAGCTTGAAGATGAATCTAAGTCTGGAATGGAGCATAATCAACTTACTTTTTCTGTGAAAATCATGTCAAACAAGATGGAAAAGATGTGGATCAACCCCATGGATGATTTATGCCTTTTTATGGGTCTAAAAGAAAATCAATACACAAGTTGAGGATCCATTCTTTCTTTCAGCAAGGCTAGCCACGAAATTCAAGTCAAGGAGTCAGGCAAAATAAATAATTCTTGAGTTTTCAAGACAATTTTAGTTTTAATTAAGTTTTTCGTATTTTTCTACAATTTTAGGACTTTTCAATTTTCTTCTTCTCTACTTAAACTCTCTTTTGTTTCTGAAAAAACATTCACTTTTTTTTATCAAAAACTCTCTCTAAATCTGTGAATCCCTTGTTCATCTTTGAACATTGATTGCTAAGATTTCATTCTCTGCAAACAAAACTTGGCTCTGATCACAATCAGAGTTCATTCTCTTGATCCTAGATACATCTACACAAGATTTGATCATTCCATAGGTCATCTATGAAGTTCATCATCCATATCTACTTCTGTCCATTAAAACCATCATCATCTATCCTTCAAACCATCAGATCTTCCTTCCAAGAATCAGGGACAAAAAGGATCTCCTCATAAGGGATTCATCAAGTGGGATCAGAGCAGATTTGAAGGCTCTTGATCTCGGGTTTGATTCTAAAACTTTTCCACTTCTCTTTGTTTTGGGAATCTGTTTTCTATTCTCTACAATTTTCTCTGCAATTTTTCCAGAAACCTCTTATCTTTCTATCTTTTAAAATCTGCAAGAAGGCCAACCAGATTTAAAAAAAAAAATCAAAAGAAAAGTTGAAGAGAAATCCAACTTGGCTGAGGAGAAATCCAGCCCTGGTGGTAAAGCCTCTTGCAAACAAAAATCTTGCAATCTGTCTATCTTTTTCTTCTGTGTTGGGGTTGGGGTTTGTTCTCTGAAGTTTGATCTTTGTTTGTTGCTGAGCTACTGGATTCACAGAAAAACTCACAGAAAAATCACAGAAAAACACCAAAAGAAGTGAGGCTTTGGGTATTTGTTACAGTGTTAAATTTTTTTGTTGAGTTTCTTATCAGGAAGCCATGTCTTGAGGAAGCAATGACAGAATGAGACGTCCTGAAAAAGAACTAGATTATAACCAGTTCAACTCTGCAATAAAAGCAGCCTTGGAAAGAAGGGAAAAATCTATGAGAAGAAGATATTCTTATGCTATTAATGAGTATGTTTATGAGCATGAAAGGATACATTCTAGGAGGTCACTGGACAGGCTTAACAGGAGGAGCACACATCAAGATCAATTCAGTTCTTCCACAAATAAAAATCGGTTTTGAAAAATTTTGATTCTGTGCAGGAAAAGGCATGACTAGTGAGGCAAGCGAAACCAACTAGGGGGATCAGAGAACGTCCTAAACATGCCAGAGAAGAGACATGAGCTTGCTATGGTCGTGATCCCATAAAGAAGTCTCAAAAACAACAAGCAACACTTGATTATTTGGACAGACAAAAGTTTCAAGATGATTTCAAAAGGATTGCACAACAATTTCTTCAAGATTTTGTAAGAGACCTGCAAAGGAGACCAACCTCACGTCCTTCCTCAAATATTGATAGTCCAAGGAGTTGTAGCAAGCAAGAGAAGGTTATCCAAGAGCTGGAAACTGAAACAACTAAGGTAAGGAAAGAATCTGAATCAAAACCTCAGTGTTCTCTTTTCTCTCCTCAATCTGAACGTGTTCTCAATAAAACATGTGAAGAACTAACTTTTCTTGAACCGGTGCATCCGAGTAGTCTTGCTTCAGTGTCTCAGGTCTCAGAAGAACACTCACCAAAAACAGAAAAAGATATTTTAAAACAAGGTGAAGTGATGGAGCAGCATAGCAGCTTGGAGCTGAGAACTATTCCCAAGTCTTTGTTCCCTAGCCTGCAAGAGCACTGTAAGGGATTTGATCTGGTTAATTCTCTGTCTGAAATGTTTGTTATGGTTAGTTCCAATGATGTAAAATATTTTGGTCTAAAAAAAAGTAAAAGAATTTTGTGTTTCAAACTCTGTTTTTGATAACATGATTCATTCTTTTAAGAAATTTGAACTAGATAAATCTTTTGATCAAAAACATTTGTCCTGTGGTAATGAAATTAACCCTAGTCTTGTCTTGAGTTTTGATCAGTTTAAGAAACATCACAGAAGCCTTGATCACTCTGAAAAGACACAAAAGTTTGTTCTGCAACAATCTGATTTTTGTCTTAGAAAACCTTGTGATTTTGTTGCTTGTTTTAAAGATAATGGCTTTGATCTGAGTGTTTCTAGTCATAAACTGATCACTGGTGGTTAGTTTGCATATGCTTATGTTTTGGACAAACCTAGGAAGTCTCAAGAACTAAAAGAACTTAGGGCTGAAACTGAAGTTGTTCTCTATTCTAATTTGAAACTTGCTAGTTTATGTTCTGAAACTGAAAAATCTTGGCATGTTTTGAGATCATTGGTTGAGAATTGTGTTGTTTTAAGCTTTGATGACATTCTGGTTTATAACACTTTCTTTGATAAACATGCTGATTCTTTGCTAAATGATTCTCAATTTGTACTTAATCATTTGTCTTCTGATTCTGAGAAAAGTAGGCACAAATTGAAGTTGTTCTATGTTATTGAGTGCCTTGATACAATTTTGGTTTACAATACTTACTTTGATGCGTATCTTAGAAGTCTGAAACCAGTGCAACATGTTTTCAGAAAGAAATGCTTGGCTATTGATCAGATTAAGAACCTGTTTTTCCTATATGACAATGGATTTCTAGTCTCTGTTTTGAGTATCCAGGAACAGCATGATCAGTCTCAGAGGGTTGCAAGGAACAATAGAAAATGCAAATCTTATAAGCCTGAAATTTGGAGATGGAAGTACTTGAGGAACATGGCTTCAAAACTCCAAGGAAGTTTCTGTCCAAAAACTTACTTTGATGTTGCTTTCATGCTTATTTTCTTAAGCTGCCATGGATCTAGCTGGACAAGTGATTTTTGGCCCAAAAAAGAAGATGGATCAGATTTGTTTCTCTCAGCCCAAAAGAAGTTAAAACCCAGAGTTAAGGATCCATTATCTCTTTCTGATGAATCAGCCACGAAATTCATGTCCAAGAAACCATTTGGATGTATTTTGGATCAAGTTTCCCAAGAAGAAATATTGCAGCCCATGGAGAGTTCATAACAAATTCATTATGGGTTTGTTTCAAGTCAAATTCGACCAGCCCTTTGTTTAGTCCATTTCAAGCCCATTCTCACCAAGAATACCAAGAGGGAGTCAGCAAGAAAGTCAAGGTCGTGGTTATGCAAAGAGACATACAACAAAACACTTATTTTGGTTCAAAATCAAGTCTACATTCCTAGTTTCTAAATTTCTTAATTTCTACACTTTTGTCTTTTCATTTCTACAATTTGTAACTCCCATATAAAGGGATGGACACCCAGAATAAGATTGATTCACCTTTTTATATCAAAATTCTCTCTAAATCTGTGAATCCCTTGTTCATCCATGAACACTGATTGCTAGGAGTTCATTCTCTACAAGCAAAACTTGTCTTTGATTACAAACAGAGTTCCTTATCTTGATCTTAGACACATCTACACAAGATCTGATCAGTTCATAGATCATTTCTGAAGATCATCCAATCAATCCATCCATCATCATCAAAATCAGCCCAGATCTCTCTCAAAACCATCAGATCTTCCTTCAAAAGAAGCAGGGACAAAAGAATCTCCTCACCATGGATTCATCAAAGCTTCTCTTTAAGGGTTTGGAAAGCAATTTCTTGTGCATCTCCCCACTTGAATCCAACATCCTTCTTGATTACTTCAGTTAGAGGGGCTGCAATAGTGCTGAAGTCCTTCACAAAGAGTCTATAGAAACCATCAAGTCCATGAAAACTTCTTACTTCCCCTACTGTCTTAGGACTTGGCCATTCTTGAATTGCTCTCACCCTTCTCTTGAACAACCTTTACACCATCTGCACTCACAACAAGCCTAAAAAGACCAAGTTATCCGTACAAAAGTGCATTTCTTCAAGTTTGCATAAAGCTCTCCTCTCAACACATCAAGAACTGACCTAAGATGCTCTATATGATCACTAATGTTCTTGTTGTATGTTGAATAAAGATGGTTAAATGATAGAGGAAGCATGAGGGATTTGGGAGGAAGTGAGTTTGGGTTGTCCATACAAGTGACCGTACAAGTGACCGTACACTTGATCACCCAAACTCACCTTGTAGGAGAAGTTACCCGGGTAACTAGTAACTCGACCAGGAATCACCTTCACTACTTACAACACGGATAGGGCTGACCAAAGGGATAAGAGAGGTGCGTCTGGACAGGCTGGCTCATGGCTGGAAAGGAAGAGCATCTGGTGAAGATTCCTTTGGCATCAAGCGTGTAGAGCTTCTGGTCGAAGCATTTCAAATAGACGCTCCTCCCCGGCTTGACT
>CAJHQQ010004792.1:0-23599 GCA_905132885.1 Moricandia moricandioides | reverse complement strand
TAAACTGGAGTTACTTCGGTTAAAAGTGGGATAACTTCTTCATCATAACTCCTATGATCTAGATTCAAATTCAGGGTGATTCTAAACTGATTTATGAGTCCAAATAAAGCTTCTTACATCGTGATTCGTTCTGGTTTTATTAGTATCAACAAGAAATTGCCAACTCTCCAAACAGGGCAAACTGGAATCAGTTCGGTTAAAAGTGGGATAACTTCTTCATCATAACTCCAATGATATTGATTGAACTTCAGGATGATTCTACACTGATTTATGAGTCCAATAAAGCTTCTACATCTTGATTCATTCTGTTTTGATTAGAATCCAAGAAGAATTGGGCAAATCCTCCAAAAGGGTTATACTACGAATCAACTTCGGTTAAAAGCTGGAATACCATCTTCCATCATATACTCATACTAATATTGATTCCAATTTCAGGATGATTATCCACTGATTTATGACGTCCAAATAAAGCTTCCTTACATCTTGATTCATTCTGGTTTGCATTAGAATCAAGAAAGAAATTTCCAAATCTCCAAACAGGGTAAACTAGAATCATTTCGGTTAAAAGTTGAATAACATCTTCATCATAACTCCTATGATATTGATTGAACTTCTGATGATTATCCACTGATTTATGAAATCTAAATAAAGCTTCTTACATCTCGATTACATTCTGCTTTGATTAGAATTCAAGAAGAAATTTGCCAAATCTCCAAACATGGTAAACTGGAATCACTTCGGTTAAAAGTGGAATAACATATTCATCATAACTCCTATCGATATTGATTCAACTTCAGGATGATTATCCATTGATTTATGACTTGAAATAAAGCTTCTTACATCTTGATTCATTCTGGTTTGATTAGAATCAAGAAGAAATTGCCAAATCTCCAAACATGGTAAACTGGAATCACTTCGGTTAAAAGTGGAATAACATCTTCATCATAACTCCTATGATATTGGTTCAACTTCAGGATGATTCTATACTGATTTATGAGTCCAAATAAGGCTTCTTACATCTTGATTCATTCTGGTTTGATTAGAATCAAGAAGAAATTGCCAAATCTCCAAACAGGGTAAACTGGAATCACTTCGGTTAAAAGTGGGATAACTTCTTCATCATAACTCCTATGATCTTGCTTCAACTTCAGGGTGGTTCTACACAGATTTATGATTCTATATCAAGATTCTTACATCGTGATTCATTCTGGTTTGATTAGAATCAAGAAGAAATTGCCAAATCTCCAAACAGGGTAAACTGGAGTCACTTCGGTTAAAAGTGGGATAACTTCTTCATCATAACTTCTATGATCTTGCTTCAACTTCAGGGTGGTTCTACACTGATTTATGAGTCCAAATTAAGCTTCTTACGTCTTGATTCATTCTTGTTTGATTAGAATCAAGAAGAAATTGCCAAATCTCCAAAAAGGTATACTGGAATCACTTCGGTTAAAAGTGGGATAACTTCTTCATCATAACTCCAATGATATTGATTCAACTTCAGGATGATTATACACTGATTTATGAGTCCAAATCAAGTTTCTTAAATCTTGATTCATTCTGTTTTGACTAGAATCAAGAAGAAATTGCCAAATCTCCAAACAGGGTATACTGGAATCACTCCGGTTAAAAATGGAATAACATCTTCATCATAACTCCTATGATATTCATTAAACTTCAGGGTGATTATCCACTGATTTATGAGTCAAAATAAAGCTTCTTACATCTTGATTCATTCTGGTTTGATTAGAACCAAGAAGAAATTGTCAAATCTCCAATCAGGGTAAACTAGGATCACTTCGGTTAAAAGAGGGAGAACTTCTTCATCATAAGTCCAATGATATTGATTCAACTTCAGGATGATTCTACACTGATTTATGAGTCTAAATAAAGCTTCTTACATCTTGATTCATTCTGGTTTGATTAGAATCAAGAAGAAAGTGTCAAATCTCCAAACAGGGTAAACTGGAATCACTTCGGTTAAAAGTGGGATAACTTCTTCATCATAACTCCTATTATCTTGCTTCAACTTCAGGGTGGTTCTACGCTGATTTATGAGTCAAAATTAAGCTTCTTACATCTTGATTCATTCTGGTTTGATTAGAATAAAGAAGAAATTGCCAAATCTCCAAAAAGGTATACTGGAATCACTTCGGTTAAAAGTGGGATAACTTCTTTATCATAATTCCTATGATCTTGATTCAACTTCAGGGTGATTCTACACTGATTAATGAGTCCAAATCAAGCTTCTTACATCGTGATTCATTCTGGTTTGATTAGAATCAAGAAGAAATTGTCAAATCTCCAAAAATAGTAAATTGGAATCACTTCGGTTAAAAGTGGAATAACATCTTCATCATAACTCCTATGAGATTGATTCAACTTCAGGATGATTCTAAACTGAGTCCAAATAGAGCTTATTTTATCTTGATTCATTCTGATTTTATTAGTATCAAGAAGAAATTGCCAAATCTCCAAATAGGGCAAACTGGAATCACTTCGGTTAAAAATGGGATAACTTCTTCATCATAACTTCAATGATATTGATTCAACTTCAGGATGATTATCCACTGATTTATGAGTCCAAATAAAGCTTCTTACATCTTGATTAATTCTGGTTTGATTAGAACCAATAAGAAATTGTCAAATCTCCAAACATGGTAAACTGGAATCACTTCGGTTAAAAGTGAGATAACTTCTTCATCATAACTCCAATGATCTTGCTTCAACTTCAGGGTGATTCTACACTTATTATGAGTACAAATCAATCTTCTTACATCCTGATTCATTCTGGTTTGATTTGTATCAAGAAGAAATTGCCAAATCTCCAAACAGGGTAAACTGGAATCACTTCGGTTAAAAGTGGGATAACTTCTTCATCATAACTCCAATGATATTGATTCAACTTCAGGATGATTATCCACTGATTTATGAGTCCAAATTAAGATTTTTACATCTTGATTCATTCTGGTTTGATTAGAATCAAGAAGAAATTGCCAAATCTCCAAACAGGGTAAACTAGAGTCACTTGGGTTAAAAGTGGGATAACTTCTTCATCATAACTCCAATGATATTGATTCAACTTCAGGATGATTATACACTGATTTATGAGTCCAAATCAAGATTCTTACGTCTTGATTCATTCTTGTTTGATTAGAATCAAGAAGAAATTCTCAAATCTCCAAAGATGGTAAACTGGAATCACTTCGGTTAAAAGTGGAATAACATCTTCATCATAACTCCTATGATATTGATTCAACTTCAGGGTGATTATCCACTGATTTATGAGTCCAAATAAAAATTCTTACATCTTGATTCATTCTGGTTTGATTAGAATCAAGAAGAAATTGCTAAATCTCCAAACAGGGTAATCTGGAGTCACTTCGGTTAAAAGTGGGATAACTACTTCATCATAACTCCTATGATCTTGATTCAAATTTAGGGAGATTCTAAACTGATTTATGAGTCCAAATCAAGTTTCTTACATCGTGATTCATTCTGGTTTTATTAGTATCAAGAAGAAATTGCCAACTCTCCAAACAGGGAAAACTGGAATCAGTTCGGTTAAAAGTGGGATAACTTCTTCATCATAACTCCTATGATCTTGATTCAAATTCAGGGTGATTCTAAACTGATTTATGAGTCCAAATCAAGCTTCTTACATCGTGATTTATTCTGGTTTTATTAGTATCAAAAAGAAATTGCCAACTCTCCAAAAAGGGCAAACTGGAATCAGTTCGGTTAAAAGTGGGATAACTTCTTCATCATAACTCCAATGATATTGATTCAACTTCAGGATGATTCTACACTGATTTATGAGTCCAAATCAAGTTTCTTACATCTTGATTCATTCTGTTTTGATTAGAATCAAGAAGAAATTGGCAAATCTCCAAACAGGGTATACTAGAATCACTTCGGTTAAAAGTGGAATAACATCTTCATCATAACTCCTATGATATTGATTCAACTTCAGGATGATTATCCACTTATTTATGAGTCCAAATAAAGCTTCTTACATCTTGAGTTATTCTGGTTTGATTAGAATCAAGAAGAAATTGCCAAATCTCCAAACAGGGTAAACTGGAATCACTTCGGTTAAAGGTGGAAAAACATCTTCATCATAACTCCTATGATATTAATTGAACTTCAGGGTGATTATCCACTTATTTATGAATCTAAATAAAGCTTCTTACATCTCGATTAATTCTGGTTTGATTAGAATCAAGAAGAAATTGCCAAATCTCCAAACAGGGTAAACTGGAATCATTTCGGTTAAAAGTGGGATAACTTCTTCATCATAACTCTAATGATATTGATTCAACTTCAGGATGATTATCCACTGATTTATGAGTCCAAATTAAGATTTTTACATCTTGATTCATTCTGGTTTGATTAGAATCAAGAAGAAATTGCCAAATCTCCAAACAGGGTAAACTAGAGTCACTTGGGTTAAAAGTGGGATAACTTCTTCATCATAACTCCAATGATATTGATTCAACTTCAGGATGATTATACACTGATTTATGAGTCCAAATCAAGATTCTTACGTCTTGATTCATTCTTGTTTGATTAGAATCAAGAAGAAATTCTCAAATCTCCAAAGATGGTAAACTGGAATCACTTCGGTTAAAAGTGGAATAACATCTTCATCATAACTCCTATGATATTCATTCAACTTCAGGGTGATTATCCACTGATTTATGAGTCCAAATAAAAATTCTTACATCTTGATTCATTCTTGTTTGATTAGAATCAAGAAGAAATTCTCAAATCTCCAAAGATGGTAAACTGGAATCACTTCGGTTAAAAGTGGAATAACATCTTCATCATAACTCCTATGATATTGATTCAACTTCAGGGTGATTATCCACTGATTTATGAGTCCAAATAAAAATTCTTACATCTTGATTCATTCTGGTTTGATTAGAATCAAGAAGAAATTGCTAAATCTCCAAACATGGTAAACTGGAGTCACTTCGGTTAAAAGTGGGATAACTACTTCATCATAACTCCTATGATCTTGATTCAAATTCAGGGTGATTCTAAACTGATTTATAAGTCCAAATCAAGTTTCTTACATCGTGATTCATTCTGGTTTTATTAGTATCAAGAAGAAATTTCCAACTCTCCAAACATGGCAAACTGGAATCACTTCGGTTAAAAGTGGGATACTTCTTCATCATAACTCCAATGATATTGATTCAACATCAGGGTGATTATCCACTGATTTATGAGTACAAATAAAACTTCTTACATCTTGATTCATTCTGGTTTGATTAGAATCAAGAAGAAATTGCTAAATCTCCAAACAAGGTAATCTGGAGTCACTTCGGTTAAAAGTGGGATAACTACTTCATCATAACTCCTATGATATTGATTCAAATTCAGGGTGATTCTAAACTGATTTATGAGTCCAAATAAAGTTTCTTACATCGTGATTCATTCTATTTTTATTAGTATCAAGAAGAAATTGCCAACTCTCCAAACAGGGAAAACTGGAATCAGTTTGGTTAAAAGGGGGATAACTTCTTCATCATAACTCCTATGATCTTGATTCAAATTCAGGGTGATTCTAAACTGATTTATGAGTCCAAATCAAGCTTCTTACATCGTGATTTATTCTGGTTTTATTAGTATCAAAAAGAAATTGCCAACTCTCCAAACAGGGCAAACTGGAATCAATTCGGTTAAAAGTGGGATAACTTCTTCATCATAACTCCAATGATATTGATTCAACTTCAGGATGATTCTACACTGATTTATGAGTCCAAATCAAGTTTCTTACATCTTGATTCATTATGTTTTGATTAGAATCAAGAAGAAATTGGCAAATCTCCAAACAGGGTATACTAGAATCACTTCGGTTAAAAGTTGAATAACATCTTCATCATAACTCCTATGATATTGATTCAACTTCAGGATGATTATCCACTTATTTATGAGTCCAAATAAAGCTTCTTACATCTTGAGTTATTCTGGTTTATTAGAATCAAGAAGAAATTGCCAAATCTCCAAACAGGGTAAACTGGAATCACTTCGGTTAAAGGTGGAAAAACATCTTCATCATAACTCCTATGATATTAATTGAACTTCAGGGTGATTATCCATTTATTTATGAATCTAAATAAAGCTTCTTATATCTCGATTAATTCTGGTTTGATTAGAATCAAGAAGAAATTGTCAAATCTCCAAACAGGGTAAACTGGAATCACTTCGGTTAAAAGTGGAATAACATATTCATCATAACTCCTATGATATTGATTCAACTTCAGGATGATTATCCACTGATTTATGACTCCAAATAAAGCTTCTTACATCTTGATTCATTCTGGTTTGATTAGAATCAAGAAGAAATTGTCAAATCTCCAAACATGGTAAACGGGAATCACTTCGGTTAAAAGTGGAATAACATCTTCATCATAACTCCTATGATATTGGTTCAACTTCAGGATTATTCTATACTGATTTATGAGTCCAAATAAAGCTTCTTACATCTTGATTCATTCTGGTTTGATTAGAATCAAGAAGAAATTGCCAAATCTCCAAATAGGGTAAACTGGAATCACTTCGGTTAAAAGTGGGATAACTTCTTCATCATAACTCCTATGATCTTGCTTCAACTTCAGGGTGGTTCTACACAGATTTATGATTCAAAATCAAGATTCTTACATCGTGATTCATTCTGGTTTGATTAGAATCAAGAAGAAATTGTCAAATCTCCAAACAGGTATACTGTAATCACTTCGGTTAAAAGTGGGATAACTTCTTCGTCATAACTCCAATGATATTGATTCAACTTCAGGATGATTCTATACTGATTTATGAGTCCAAATTAAGATTTTTACATCTTGATTCATTCTGGTTTGATTAGAATCAAGAAGAAATTGCCAAATCTCCAAACAGGGTAAACTAGAGTCACTTCGGTTAAAAGTGGGATAACTTCTTCATCATAAATCTTATGATCTTGCTTCAACTTCAGGGTGGTTATACACTGATTTATGAGTCCAAATTAAGCTTATTACATCTTGATTCATTCTTGTTTGATTAGAATCAAGAAGAAATTGTCAAATCTCCAAAAAGGTATACTGGAATCACTTCGGTTAAAAGTGGGATAACTTCTTCATCATAACTCCAATGATAGTGATTCAACTTCAGGATGATTCTATACTGATTTATGAGTCCAAATCAAGTTTCTTAAATCTTGATTCATTCTGTTTTGATTAGAATCAAGAAGAAATTGCCAAATCTCCAAACAGGGTATACTGGAATCACTTCGGTTAAAAGTGGAATAACATCTTCATCATAACTCCTATGATATTCATTCAACTTCAGGGTGATTATCCACTGATTTATGAGTCCAAATAAAGCTTCTTACATCTTGATTCATTCTGGTTTGATTAGAAGCAAGAAGAAATTGCCAAATCTCCAAACAGGGTAAACTAGGATCACTTCGGTTAAAAGTGGGATAACTTCTTCATCATAACTCCTATTATCTTGATTCAAATTCAGGGTGATTCTACACTGATTAATGAGTCCGAATCAAGCTTCTTACATCGTGATTCATTCTGGTTTTATTAGTATCAAGAAGAAATTGCCAAATCTCCAAACAGGATAAAATGGAATCACTTCGGTTAAAAGTGGGATAACTTCTTCATCATAACTCCTATGATATTTATTCAATTTCAGGATGATTATCCACTGATTTATGAGTCCAAATAAAGCTTCTTACATCTTGATTCATTCTGGTTTGATTAGAATCAAGAAGAAATTGCCAAATCTCCAAACAGGGTAAACTTGAGTCACTTCGGTTAAAAGTGGGATGACTTCTTCATCATAACTCCAATGATATTGATTCAACTTCAGGATGATTCTACACTGATTTATGAGTCCAAATCAAGATTCTTACATCTTGATTCATTCTGGTTTTATTAGAATCAAGAAGAAATTGTCAAATCTCCAAACATGGTAAACTGGAATCACTTCGGTTAAAAGTGGAATAACATCTTCATCATAACTCCTATGATATTGATTCAATTTCAGGGTGATTATCCGCTGATTTATGAGTCCAAATAAAACTTCTTACATCTTGATTCATTCTGGTTTGATTAGAATCAAGAAGAAATTGCTAAATCTCCAAATAGGGCAAACTGGAATCACTTCGGTTAAAAGTGGGATAACTTCTTCATCATAACTCCAATGATATTGATTCAACTTCAGGATGATTCTACTCTGATTTATGAGTCCAAATAAAGATTATTACATCTTTATTCATTCTGTTTTGATTAGAATCAAGAAGAAATTGTCAAATCTCCAAACATGGTAAACTGGAATCACTTCGGTTAAAAGTGGGATAACTTCTTCATCATAACTCCAATGATCTTACTTCAACTTCAGGGTGATTCTACACTTATTTATGAGTCCAAATCATTCTTCTTACATCCTGATTCATTCTGGTTTGATTTGTATCAAGAAGAAATTGCGAAATCTCAAACAGGGTAAACTGGAATCACTTTGGTTAAAAGTGGGATAACTTCTTCATCATAACTCCTATGATATTTATTCAATTTCAGGATGATTATCCACTGATTTATGATTCCAAATAAAGCTTCTTACATCTTGATTCATTCTGGTTTGATTAGAATCAAGAAGAAATTGCCAAATCTCCAAACAGGGTAAACTGGAGTCACTTCGGTTAAAAGTGGGAGGACTTCTTCATCATAACTCCAATGATATTGATTCAACTTCAGGATGATTCTACACTGATTTATGAGTCCAAATCAAGATTCTTACATCTTGATTCATTCTGGTTTTATTAGAATCAAGAAGAAATTGCCAAATCTCCAAACATGGTAAACTGGAATCACTTCGGTTAAAAGTGGAATAACATCTTCATCATAACTCCTATGATATTGATTCAACTTCAGGGTGATTATCCACTGATTTATGAGTCCAAATAAAACTTCTTACATCTTGATTCATTCTGGTTTGATTAGAATCAAGAAGAAATTGCCAAATCTCCAAACAGGGTAAACTGGAGTCACTTTGGTTAAAAGTGGGATAACTTCTTCATCATAAGTCCAATGATATTGATTCAACTTCAGGGTGATTATCCACTGATTTATGAGTCTAAATAAAACTTCTTACATCTTGATTCATTCTGGTTTGATTAGAATCAAGAAGAAATTGCCAAATCTCCAAACAGGGTAAACTGGAGTCACTTCAGTTAAAAGTGGGATAACTTCTTCATCATAACTCCTATGATATTGATTCAACTTCAGGGTGATTATCCACTGATTTATGAGTCCAAATAAAACTTCTTACATCTTGATTCATTCTGGTTTGATTAGAATCAAGAAGAAATTGCTAAATCTCCAAACAGGGTAAACTGGAGTCACTTCGGTTAAAAGTGGGATAACTACTTCATCATAAACTCCTATGATCTTGATTCAAATTCAGGGTGATTCTAAACTGATTTATGAGTCCAAATCAAGTTTCTTACATCGTGATTCATTCTGGTTTTATTAGTATCAAGAAGAAATTGCCAACTCTCCAAACATGGCAAACTGGAATCACTTCGGTTAAAAGTGGGATAACTTCTTCATCATAACTCCAATGATATTGATTTAACTTCAGGATGATTCTACACTGATTTATGAGTCCAAATCAATTTTCTTACGTCTTGATTCATTCTGGTTTGAATAGAATCAAGAAGAAATTGCCAAATATCCAAAGAGGGTATACTGGAATCACCTCGGTTAAAAGTGGGATAACTTCTTCATCATAACTCCTATGATCTTGTTTCAACTTTAGCGTGATTCTACACTAATTAATGAGTCCAAATCAAGCTTCTTACATCGTGATTCATTCTGGTTTTATTAGTATCAAGAATAAATTTCCAAATCTCCAAACAGGGCAAACAGGAATCACATCGGTTAAAAGTGGGATAACTTCTTCATCATAAGTCCAATGATATTGATTCAACTTCAGGATGATTCTACACTGATTTATGATTCCAAATCAAGATTATTACATCTTGATTCATTCTGGTTTGATTAGAATCAAGAAGAAATTGCCAAATATCCAAACATGGTAAACTGGAATCAATTCGGTTAAAAGTGGAATAACATCTTCATCATAACTCCTATGATATTGATTCAACTTCAGGGTGATTATCCACTGATTTATGAGTCCAAATAAAACTTCTTACATCTTGATTCATTCTGGTTTGATTAGAATCAAGAAAAAATTGCTAAATCTCCAAACAGGCTAAACTGAAGTCACTTCGGTTAAAAGTGGGATAACTTCTTCATCATAACTCCTATTATCTTGCTTCAACTTCAGGATGATTCTACACTGATTTATGATTCCAAATCAAGATTCTTACATCTTGATTCATTCTGCTTTGATTAGAATCAAGAAGAAATTGTCAAATATCCAAACAGGGTAAACTGGAATCAATTCGGTTAAAAGTGGAATAACATCTTCATCATAACTCCTATGATATTGGTTCAACTTCAGGATTATTATATACTGATTTATGAGTCCAAATAGAGCTTATTTTATCTTAATTCATTCTGATTTTATTAGTATCAAGAAGAAATTGCCAAATCTCCAAATAGGGCAAACTGGAATCACTTCGGTTAAAAGTGGGATAACTTCTTCATCATAACTCCAATGATATTGATTCAACTTCAGGGTGATTCTACACTGATTTATGAGTCCAAATCAAGATTCTTACATCTTGATTCATTCTGGTTTTTTTAGAATCAAAAAGAAATTGCCAAATCTCTAAACATGGTAAACTGGAATCACTTCGGTTAAAAGTGGAATAACATCTTCTTCATAACTCCTATGATATTGATTCAACTTCAGGGTGATTATCCACTGATTTATGAGTCTAAATAAAACTTCTTACATCTTGATTCATTCTGGTTTGATTAGAATCAAGAAGAAATTGCTAAATCTCCAAACAGGATAAACTGGAGTCACTTCGGTTAAAAGTGGGATAACTACTTCATCATAACTCCTATGATCTTTATTCAAATTCAGGGTGATTCTAAACTGATTTATGAGTCCAAATCAAGTTTCTTACATCGTGATTCATTCTGGTTTTATTAGTATCAAGAAGAAATTGCCAACTCTCCAAACATGGCAAACTGGAATCACTTCGGTTAAAAGTGGGATAACTTCTTCATCATAACTCCAATGATATTGATTTAACTTCAGGATGATTATACACTGATTTATGAGTCCAAATCAAGTTTCTTACGTCTTGATTCATTCTGGTTTGAATAGAATCAAGAAGAAATTGCCAAATCTCCAAAGAGGGTATACTGGAATCACCTCGGTTAAAAGTGGGATAACTTATTCATCATAACTCCTATGATCTTGATTCAACTTCAGCGTGATTATACACTAATTAATGAGTCCAAATCAAGCTTCTTACATCGTGATTCATTCTGTTTTTATTAGTATCAAGAATAAATTTCCAAATCTCTAAACAGGGCAAACTGGAATCCCATCGGTTAAAAGTGGGATAACTTCTTCATCATAAGTCCAATGATATTGATTCAACTTCAGGATGATTCTACACTGATTTATGAAGATTCTTACATCTTGATTCATTCTGGTTTGATTAGAATCAAGAATAAATTGCGAAATATCCAAACAGGGTAAACTGGAATCAATTCGTTAAAAGTGGAATAACATCTTCATCATTACTCCTATGATATTGATTCAACTTCAGGGTGATTATCCACTGATATATGATTACAAATAAATCTTCTTACATCTTGATTCATTCTGGTTTGATTAGAATCAAGAACAAATTGCCAAATCTCCAAACAGGGTAAACTGGAGGCACCTCGGTTAAAAGTGGGATAACTTCTTCATCATAAGTCTAATGATTTTGATTCAACTTCAGGGTGATTATCCACTGATTTATGAGTCTAAATAAAACTTCTTACATCTTGATTCATTCTGGTTTGATTAGAATCAAGAAGAAATTGCTAAATCTCCAAACAGGGTAAACTCGAGTCACTTCGGTTAAAAGTGGGATAACTACTTCATCATAACTCCTATGATCTTTATTCAAATTCAGGGTGATTCTAAACTGATTTATGAGTCCAAATCAAGTTTCTTACATCGTGATTCATTCTGGTTTTATTAGTATCAAGAAGAAATTGCCAACTCTCCAAACATGGCAAACTGGAATCACTTCGGTTAAAAGTGGGATAACTTCTTCATCATAACTCCAATGATATTGATTTAACTTCAGGATGATTCTACACTGATTTATGAGTCCAAATCAAGTTTCTTACGTCTTGATTCATTCTGGTTTGAATAGAATCAAGAAGAAATTGCCAAATCTCCAAACAGGGTAATCTGGAGTCACTTCGGTTAAAAGTGGGATAACTTCTTCATCATAACTCCTATGATCTTGATTCAAATTCAGGGTGATTCTAAATTGATTTATGAGTCCAAATCAAGCTTCTTACATTGTGATTCATTCTGGTTTGATTAGAATCAGAAAGAAATTGCCAAATATCAAAACAGGATAAACTGGAATCAATTCGGTTAAAAGTGGAATAACATCTTCATCATAACTCCTATGATATTGGTTCAACTTCAGGATTATTATATACTGATTTATGAGTCCAAATAGAGCTTATTTTATCTTAATTCATTCTGATTTTATTAGTATCAAGAAGAAATTGCCAAATCTCCAAATAGGGCAAACTGGAATCACTTCGGTTAAAAGTGGGATAACTTCTTCATCATAACTCCAATGATATTGATTCAACTTCAGGATGATTCTACACTGATTTATGATTCCAAATCAAGATTCTTACATCTTGATTCATTCTGGTTTGATTAGAATCAAGAAGAAATTGCTAAATCTCCAAACAGGGTAATCTGGAGTCACTTCGGTTAAAAGTGGGATAACTACTTCATCATAACTCCTATGATCTTGATTCAAATTTAGGGAGATTCTAAACTGATTTATGAGTCCAAATCAAGTTTCTTACATCGTGATTCATTCTGGTTTTATTAGTATGAAGAAGATATTGCCAACTCTCCAAACATGGCAAACTGGAATCACTTCGGTTAAAAGTGGGATAACTTCTTCATCATAACTCCAATGATATTGATTTAAGTTCAGGATGATTCTACACTTATTTATGAGTCCAAATCAATTTTCTTACGTCTTGATTCATTCTGGTTTGAATAGAATCAAGAAGAAATTGCCAAATCTCCAAAGATGGTATACTGGAATCACCTCGGTTAAAAGTGGGATAACTTCTTCATCATAAGTCCAATGATTTTGATTCAACTTCAGGGTGATTATCCACTGATTTATGAGTCTAAATAAAACTTCTTACATCTTGATTCATTCTGGTTTGATTAGAATCAAGAAGAAATTGCTAAATCTCCAAAAAGGGTAAACTCGAGTCACTTCGGTTAAAAGTGGGATAACTACTTCATCATAACTCCTATGATCTTTATTCAAATTCAGGGTGATTCTAAACTGATTTATGAGTCCAAATCAAGATTCTTACATCGTGATTCATTCTGGTTTTATTAGTATCAAGAAGAAATTGCCAACTCTCCAAACATGGCAAACTGGAATCACTTCGGTTAAAAGTAGGATAACTTCTTCATCATAACTCCAATGATATTGATTTAACTTCAGGATGATTCTACACTGATTTATGAGTCCAAATCAAGTTTCTTACGTCTTGATTCATTCTGGTTTGAATAGAATCAAGAAGAAATTTCCAAATCTCCAAACAGGGTAAACTGGAGTCACCTCGGTTAAAAGTGGGATAACTTCTTCATCATAAGTCCAATGATTTTGATTCAACTTCAGGGTGATTATCCACTGATTTATGAGTCTAAATAAAACTTCTTACATCTTGATTCAGTCTGGTTTGATTAGAATCAAGAAGAAATTGCTAAATCTCCAAACAGGGTAAACTCGAGTCACTTCGGTTAAAAGTGGGATAACTACTTCATCATAACTCCTATGATCTTTATTCAAATTCAGGGTGATTCTAAACTGATTTATGAGTCCAAATCAAGCTTCTTACATCGTGATTCATTCTGGTTTTATTAGTATCAAGAAGAAATTGCCAACTCTCCAAACATGGCAAACTGGAATCACTTCGGTTAAAAGTGGGATAACTTCTTCATCATAACTCCAATGATATTGATTTAACTTCAGGATGATTATACACTGATTTATGAGTCCAAATCAAGTTTCTTACGTCTTGATTCATTCTGGTTTGAATAGAATCAAGAAGAAATTGCCAAATCTCCAAACAGGGTAATCTGGAGTCACTTCGGTTAAAAGTGGGATAACTTCTTCATCATAACTCCTATGATCTTGATTCAAATTCAGGGTGATTCTAAATTGATTTATGAGTCCAAATCAATCTTCTTACATTGTGATTCATTCTGGTTTGATTAGAATCAAGAAGAAATTGCCAAATATCCAAACAGGATAAACTGGAATCAATTCGGTTAAAAGTGGAATAACTTCTTCATCATAACTCCTATGATATTGATTCAACTTCAGGGTGGTTATCCACTTATTTATGAATCCAAATAAAATTTCTTACATCGTGATTCATTCTGGTTTGATTAGAATCAAGAAGAAATTGCTAAATCTCCAAACAGGGTAAACTGGAGTCACTTCGGTTAAAAGTGGGATAACTTCTTCATCATAACTCCTATGATCTTGATTCAAATTCAGGGTGATTCTAAATTGATTTATGAGTCCAAATCAAGCTTATTACACTGTGATTCATTATGGTTTGATTAGAATCAAGAAGAAATTGCCAAATCTCCAAACATGGTAAACTGGAGTCACTTCGGTTAAAAGTGGAATAACTTCTTCATCATAACTCCTATTATCTTGCTTCAACTTCAGGATGATTCTACACTGATTTATGATTCCAAATCAAGATTCTTACATCTTGATTCATTCTGGTTTTATTAGAATCAAGAAGAAATTGCCAAATCTCCAAACATGGTAAACTGGAATCACTTCGGTTAAAAAGTGGAATAACATCTTCATCATAACTCCTATTATATTGATTCAACTTCAGGGTGATTATCCACTGATTTATGAGTCCAAATAAAAATTCTTACATCTTGATTCATTCTGGTTTGATTAGAATCAAGAAGAAATTACTAAATCTCCAAACAGGGTAAACTGGAGTCACTTCGGTTAAAAGTGGGATAACTACTTCATCATAACTCCTATGATCTTGATTCAAATTTAGGGTGATTCTAAACTGATTTAAGAGTCCAAATCAATTTTCTTACATCGTGATTCATTCTGGTTTTATTAGTATGAAGAAGATATTGCCAACTCTCCAAACATGGCAAACTGGAATCACTTCGGTTAAAAGTGGGATAACTTCTTCATCATAACTCCAATGATATTGATTTAACTTCAGGATGATTCTACACTTATTTATGAGTCCAAATCAATTTTCTTACGTCTTGATTCATTCTGGTTTGAATAGAATCAAGAAGAAATTGCCAAATCTCCAAAGAGGGTATACTGGAATCACCTCGGTTAAAAGTGGGATAACTTCTTCATCATAAGTCCAATGATTTTGATTCAACTTCAGGGTGATTATCCACTGATTTATGAGTCTAAATAAAACTTCTTACATCTTGATTCATTCTGGTTTGATTAGAATCAAGAAGAAATTGCTAAATCTCCAAACAGGGTAAACTCGAGTCACTTCGGTTAAAAGTGGGATAACTACTTCATCATAACTCCTATGATCTTTATTAAAATTCAGGGTGATTCTAAACTGATTTATGAGTCCAAATCAAGTTTCTTACATCGTTATTCATTCTGGTTTTATTAGTATCAAGAAGAAATTGCCAACTCTCCAAACATGGCAAACTGGAATCACTTCGGTTAAAAGTAGGATAACTTCTTCATCATAACTCCAATGATATTGATTTAACTTCAGGATGATTCTACACTGATTTATGAGTCCAAATCAAGTTCTTACGTCTTGATTCATTCTGGTTTGAATAGAATCAAGAAGAAATTTCCAAATCTCCAAACAGGGTAAACTGGAGTCACCTCGGTTAAAAGTGGGATAACTTCTTCATCATAAGTCCAATGATTTTGATTCAACTTCAGGGTGATTATCCACTGATTTATGAGTCTAAATAAAACTTCTTACATCTTGATTCATTCTGGTTTGATTAGAATCAAGAAGAAATTGCTAAATCTCCAAACAGGGTAAACTCGAGTAACTTCGGTTAAAAGTGGGATAACTACTTCATCATAACTCCTATGATCTTTATTCAAATTCAGGGTGATTCTAAACTGATTGATGAGTCCAAATCAAGTTTCTTACATCGTGATTCATTCTGGTTTTATTAGTATCAAGAAGAAATTGCCAGCTCTCCAAACATGGCAAACTGGAATCACTTCGGTTAAAAGTGGGATAACTTCTTCATCATAACTCCAATGATATTGATTTAACTTCAGGATGATTCTACACTGATTTATGAGTCCAAATCAAGTTTCTTACGTCTTGATTCATTCTGGTTTGAATAGAATCAAGAAGAAATTGCCAAATCTCCAAACAGGGTAATCTGGAGTCACTTCGGTTAAAAGTGGGATAACTTCTTCATCATAACTCCTATGATCTTGATTCAAATTCAGGGTGATTCTAAATTGATTTATGAGTCCAAATAAAGCTTCTTACATTGTGATTCATTCTGGTTGATTAGAATCAAGAAGAAATTGCCAAATATCCAACAGGATAAACTGGAATCAATTCGGTTAAAAGTGGAATAACTTCTTCATCATAACTCCTATGATATTGATTCAATTTCAGGGTGATTATCCACTTATTTATGAATCCAAATAAAATTTCTTACATCTTGATTCATTCTGTTTTGATTAGAATCAAGAAGAAATTGCTAAATCTCCAAACAGGGTAAACTGGAGTCACTTCGGTTAAAAGTGGGGATAACTTCTTCATCATAACTCCTATGATCTTGATTCAACTTCAGCGTGATTCTACACTAATTAATGAGTCCAAATCAAGCTTCTTAAATCGTGATTCATTCTGGTTTTATTAGTATCAAGAATAAATTTCCAAATCTCCAAACAGGGCAAACTGGAATCACATCGGTTAAAATTGGGATAACTTCTTCATCATAAGTCCAATGATATTGATTCAACTTCAGGATGATTCTACACTGATTTATGATTCCAAATCAAGATTCTTACATCTTGATTCATTCTGGTTTGATTAGAATCAAGAAGAAATTGCCAAATATCCAAACATGGTAAACTGGAATCAATTCGGTTAAAAGTGGAATAACATCTTCATCATAACTCCTATGATATTGATTCAACTTCAGGGTGATTATCCACTGATTTATGAGTCCAAATAAAACTTCTTACATCTTGATTCATTCTGGTTTGATTAGAATCAAGAAGAAATTGCTAAATCTCCAAACAGGGTAAACTGGAGTCACTTCGGTTAAAAGTGGGATAACTTCTTCATCATAACTCCTATGATCTTGATTCAAATTCAGGGTGATTCTAAATTGATTTATGAGTCCAAATCAAGCTTCTTACATTGTGATTCATTCTGGTTTGATTAGAATCAAGAAGAAATTGCCAAATCTCCAAACAGGGTAAACTGGAGTCACTTCGGTTAAAAGTGGGATAACTTCTTCATCATAACTCCTATTATCTTGCTTCAACTTCAGGATGATTCTAAACTGATTTATGATTCCAAATAAAGATTCTTACATCTTGATTCATTCTGGTTTGATTAGAATCAAGAAGAAATTGCCAAATATCCAAACAGGGTAAACTGGAATCACTTCGGTTAAAAGTGGGATAACTTCTTCATCATAACTCCTATGATCTTGCTTCAACTTCAGGGTGGTTCTACACATATTTATGATTCAAAATCAAGATTCTTACATCGTGATTCATTCTGGTTTGATTAGAATCAAGAAGAAATTGTCAAATCTCCAAACAGGTATACTGTAATCACTTCGGTTAAAAGTGGGATAACTTCTTCATCATAACTCCAATGATATTGATTCAACTTCAGGATGATTCTATACTGATTTATGAGTCCAAATTAAGAATCTTTACATCTTGATTCATTCTGGTTTGATTAGGAATCAAGAAGAAATTGCAAATCTCCAAACAGGGTAACTAGAGTCACTTCGGTTAAAAGTGGGATAACTTCTTCATCATAAATCTTATGATCTTGCTTCAACTTTAGGGTGGTTATACACTGATTTATGACTCCAAATTAAGCTTATTACGTCTTGATTCATTCTTGTTTGATTAGAATCAAGAAGAAATTGTCAAATCTCCAAAAAGGTATACTGGAATCACTTCGGTTAAAAGTGGGATAACTTCTTCATCATAACTCCAATGATATTGATTCAACTTCAGGATGATTCTATACTGATTTATGAGTCCAAATCAAGTTTCTTAAATCTTGATTCATTCTGTTTTGATTAGAATCAAGAAGAAATTGCCACATCTCCAAACAGGGTATACTGGAATCACTTCGGTTAAAAGTGGAAATAACATCTTCATCATAACTCCTATGATATTCATCTCAACCTTCAGGGTGATTTATCCACTAATTTATGAGTCCAAATAAAGCTTCTTACATCTTGATTCATTCTGGTTTGATTAGAAGCAAGAAGAAATCGCCAAAGTCTCCAAACATGGTAAACTAGGATCACTTCGGTTAAAAGTGGGATAACTTCTTCATCATAACTCCTATGATCTTGAATTCAAATTCAGGGTGATTCTACACTTATTAATTGAGTCCGAATCAAGCTTCTTACATCGTGATTCATGTCTGGTTTTATTAGTATCAAGAAGAAATTGCCAATCTCCAAATAGGGTAAAATGGAATCACTTCGGTTAAAAGTGGGATAACTTCTTCATCATAACTCCTATGATATTTATTCAATTTCAGGATGATTATCCACTGATTTATGAGGCCAAATAAAGCTTCTTACATCTTGATTCATTCTGGTTTGATTAGAATCAAGAAGATATTGCCAAATCTCCAAACAGGGTAAAACTTGAGTCACTTCGGTTAAAAGTGGGATTACTTCTTCATCATAACTCAAATGATATTGATTCAACTTCAGGATGATTCTACACTGATTTATGAGTCCAAATCAAGATTCTTACATCTTTATTCATTCTGGTTTTATTAGAATCAAGAAGAAATTACCAAATCTCCAAACATGGTAAACTGGAATCACTTCGTTTAAAAGTGGAATAACATCTTCATCATAACTCCTATGATATTGATTCACTTCAGGGTGATTATCCACTGATTTATGAGTCCAAATAAAATTTCTTACATCTTGATTCATTCTGGTTTGATTAAAATCAAGAAGAAATTGCTAAATCTCCAAACAGGGTAAACTGGAGTCACTTCGGTTAAAAGTGGGATAACTACTTCATCATAACTCCTATGATCTTGATTCAAATTTAGGGTGATTCTAAAACTGATTTATGAGTCCAAATCAAGTTTCTTACGTCGTGATTCATTCTGGTTTTATTAGTATTAAGAAGAAATTGCCAACTCTCCAAAAAGGCAAACTGGAATCACTTCGGTTAAAGTGGGATAACTTCTCATCATAACTCCAATGATATTGATTTAAGTTCAGGATGATTCTACACTGATTTATGAGTCCAAATCAATTTTCTTACGTCTTGATTCATTCTGGTTTGAATAGAATCAAGAAGAAATTGCCAAATCTCCAATAGGGTATACTGGAATCACCTCGGTTAAAAGTGGGATAACTTCTTCATCATAACTCCTATGATCTTGATTCAACTTCAGCGTGATTCTACACTAATTAATGAGTCCAAATCAAGCTTCTTACATCGTGATTCATTCTGGTTTATTAGTATCAAGAATAAATTTCCAAATCTCCAAACAAGGCCAAACTGGAATCACATCGGTTAAAATTGGGATAACTTCTTCATCATAAGTCCAATGATATTGATTCAACTTCAGGATGATTCTACACTGATTTATGATTCCAAATCAAGATTCCTTACATCTTGATTCATTCTGTTTTGATTAGAATCAAGAAGAAATTGCCAAATATCCAAACATGGTAAACTAGAATCAATTCGGTTAAAAGTGGAATAACATCTTCATCATAAACTCCTATGATATTGAATCAAGATTCAGGGTGATTATCCACTGATTTATGAGTCCAAATAAAACTTCTTACATCTTGATTCATTCTGGTTTGATTAGAATCAAGAAGAAATTGATAAATCTCCAAACAGGGTAAACTGGAGTCACTTCGGTTAAAAGTGGGATAACTTCTTCATCATAACTCCTATGATCTTGATTCAAATTCAGGGTGATTCTAAATTTATTTATGAGTCCAAATCAAGCTTCTTACATCTTGATTCATTCTGGTTTGACCTAGCAATCAAGAAGGAAATTGCCAAATCTCCAAACAGGGTAAACTGAGTCACTTCGGTTAAAAGTGGGATAACTTCTTCATCATAACTCCTATTATCTTGCTTCAACTTCAGGATGATTCTACACATATTTATGATTCAAAATCAAGATTGTTACATCGTGATTCATTCTGGTTTGATTAGAATCAAGAAGAAATTGTCAAATCTCCAAACAGGTATACTGTAATCACTTCGGTTAAAAGTGGGATAACTTCTTCATCATAACTCCAATGATATTGATTCAACTTCAGGATGATTCTATTCTGATTTATGAGTCCAAATTAAGATTTTTACATCTTGATTCATTCTGGTTTGATTAGAATCAAGAAGAAATTGTCAAATCTCCTAAACAGGGTAATCTAGAGTCACTTCCGGTTAAAAGTGGGATAACTTCTTCATCATAAATCTTATGATCTTGCTTCAACTTCAGGGTTGTTTATACACTGATTTATGAGTCCAAATTAAGCTTATTACATCTGATTCATTCTTGTTTGATTAGAATCAAGAAGAAATTGTCAAATCTCCAAAAAGGTATACTGGAAATAACTTCGGTTAAAAGTGGGATAACTTCTTCATCATAACTCCAAATGATATTGATTCAACTTCAGGATGATTCTATACTGATTTGTGAGTCCAAATCAAGTTTCTTAAATCTTGATTCATTCTGTTTTGATTAGAATCAAGAAGAAATTGCCAAATATCCAAACAGGGTATACTGGAATCACTTCGGTTAAAAGTGGAATAACATCTTCATCATAACTCCTATGATATTCATTCAACTTCAGGGTGAATATCCACTGATTTATGAGTCCAAATAAAGCTTCTTACATCTTGATTCATTCTGGTTTGATTAGAAGCAAGAAGAAATTGCTAAATCTCCAAACAGGGTAAACTAGGATCACTTCGGTTAAAAGTGGGATAACTTCTTCATCATAACTCCTATGATCTTGATTCAAATTCAGGGGTGATTCTACACTGATTAATGAGTCTGAATCAAGCTTCTTACATTCGTGATTCATTCTCGGTTTTATTAGTATCAAGAAGAAATTGCCAAATCTCCAAACAGGGGTAAAATGGAATCACTTCGGTTAAAAGTGGGATAACTTTTTCATCATAACTCCTATGATATTTATTCAATTTCAGGATGATTATCCACTGATTTATGAGTCCAAATAAATCTTCTTACATCTTGATTCATTCTGGTTTAATTAGAATCAAGAAGAAATTGCCAAATCTCCAAACAGGGTAAACTTGAGTCACTTCGGTTAAAAGTGGGATGACTTCTTCATCATAACTCCAATGATATTGATTCAACTTTAGGATAATTCTACACTGATTTATGAGTCCAAATCAAAGATTCTTACATCTTGATTCATTCTAGTTTTATTAGAATCAAGAAGAAATTGCCAAAATCTCCAAAACATGGGTAAACTGGAATCACTTCGGTTAAAAGTGGAATAACATCTTCATCATAACTCCTATGATATTGATTCAACTTCAGGGTGATTATCCGCTGATTTATGAGTCCAAATAAAACTTCTTACATCTTGATTCATTCTGTTTTGATTAGAATCAAGAAGAAATTGCTAAATCTCCAAACAGGGCAAACTGGAATCACTTCGGTTAAAAGTGGGATAACTTCTTCATCATAACTCCAATGATATTGATTCAACTTCAGGATGATTCTACACTGATTTATGAGTCCAAATAAAGATTATTACATCTTTATTCATTCTGTTTTGATTAGAATCAAGAAGAAATTGTCAAATCTCCAAACATGGTAAACTGGAATCACTTCGGTTAAAAGTGAGATAACTTCTTCATCATAACTCCAATGATCTTACTTCAACTTCAGGGTGATTCTACACTTATTTATGAGTCCAAATCATTCTTCTTACATCCTGATTCATTCTGGTTTGATTTGTATCAAGAAGAAATTGCGAAATCTCCAAACAGGGTAAACTGGAATCACTTCGGTTAAAAGTGGAATAACATCTTCATCATAACTCCTATGATATTGATTCAACTTCAGGGTGATTATCCACTGATTTATGAGTCCAAATAAACTTCTTACATCTTGATTCATTCTGGTTTGATTAGAATCAAGAAGAAATTGCTAAATCTCCAAACAGGGTAAACTGGAGTCACTTCGGTTAAAAGTGGGATAACTACTTCATCATAACTCCTATGATCTTGATTCAAATTCAGGGTGATTCTAAACTGATATATGAGTCCAAATCAAAGTTTCTTACATCGTGATTCATTCTGGTTTTATTAGTATCAAGAAGAAATTGCCAACTCTCCAAACATGGCAAAACTGGAATCACTTCGGTTTAAAAGTGGGATAACTTCTTCATCATAACTCCAATGATATTGATTTAACTTCAGGATAATTCTACAACTGATTTATGAGTCCAAATCAAGTTTCTTACGTCTTGAATTCATTCTGTTTTGAATAGAATCAAGAAGAAATTGCCAAATCTCCAAAGAGGGTATACTGGAATCACCTCGGTTAAAAGTGGGATAACTTCTTCATCATAACTCCTATGATCTTGATTCAACTTCAGCGTGATTCTACACTAATTAATGTGTCCAAATCAAAGCTTCTTACATCGTGATTCATTCTGTTTTTATTAGTATCAAGAATAAATTTCCAAATCTCCAAACAGGGCAAACTGGAATCCCATCGGTTAAAAGTGGGATAACTTCTTCATCATAAGTCCAATGATATTGATTCAACTTCAGGATGATTCTACACTGATTTATGATTCCAAATCAAGATTATTACATCTTGATTCATTCTGGTTTGATTAGAATCAAGAAGAAATTGCCAAATATCCAAACATGGTAAACTGGAATCAATTCGTTAAAAGTGGGATAACATCTTCATCATTACTCCTATGATATTGATTCAACTTCAGGGTGATTATCCACTGATATATGATTACAAAATAAATCTTCTTACATCTTGATTCATTCTGGTTTGATTAGAATCAAGAACAAATTGCCAAATCTCCAAACAGGGTAAAACTGGAGTCACCTCGGTTAAAAGTGGGATAACTTCTTCATCAT
>CAJHQQ010004791.1:0-23611 GCA_905132885.1 Moricandia moricandioides | reverse complement strand
ATCCTTTTGAACAAGTAGGAGTGTTAATTCACTACTCTATTGGTTGACGATAAGATAATACTAACTCCGTTCTTTAAAAATATATTTTTGTTGTTTTTACACATTAAATAATTTTATTATAAATTCTTCTAATTGTCAGCTTTAAATAATTTTAATCAATAGTAATCCAATAAAAAAAATTGGAATTTACATTTTTTATTCAGAAAATATAAAAGATTATTTTGTAAAACAATTTTGTTCAGAACGGAGTGCATTCAATATTCAATTCTATATAATCGCTTTAGCTGGTTTAGAAGTGATTGATTCCGTCTAAATGACTTGTAAGTCAACGAAAACTACCATTGGAGTCAAAGATGAACCCATTTTATACACTCACAGTCACAGCCACGTAGATAGACGTATCAAACTTATCTTTATTCATGTAAATTCGAAATAGTCTTCAGTAGTAGTAGATTGTTGATTTTAAAAGCTCAAGGAAGGACTAATTTTGACCATTTCAGGAGGAAGTATTACTTGGAATTGGAAGTAACCCAAAGTTGGACATTTCAGAATTTTATTTTAGAATTTTAAAACTTAATTTATTACATTATGATTAATTTATAAGGCAGTAAATGGGGGCAACTACATTTAAATGTTTGGTAGCAGAGATAAGACCAAGCTCAACTAACTACTTTCTCTAATAAGAAAGAAATCTCTATCACTAACATTGGTTTCTTTTTTTTTTCAAAACGTCATTAGCGTGTACTTCACATGTGTCTATTTTGCTTGAGTTGTAAATAGTACTACTATATTGGCACGTTATCAGAATAAGTTTAATGATATCACAAATTTTTATGAGAAATTACTAAGAATATAATAAGTTGATTACCAATTTGTAAAAAGATAAATTATCAAAAATATATTAACATTTAGTTTTACAATTTAGTGATTATTGTTTAGGGTTTAGTTTAAGGGGATAAGGTTGAGTTTCTATTTTTTTTTAAATATTTAAAAAAATTAATTAAATCAATTTTTATCAAAAAGTAAAGATATTTTTAAAATAATCATTTATTAAAGGTAAATTTATAAATTGATATCAAACTTAGGGTGAAAATGAAATTCTCTCAATTTTTACACGTCTCCTAATAATTTATACTATATAGTTGTGCGTTTTTGTAAGTGTGTATGTGTGTTAAGGCATTACTGAGTTTCTTACAATCAAAGTTTCAAAGATTAATAATAGATTTTATATAATCGTGATGGAGTAACCGGTAAATAATGCAAAGGTGCGAAATGAAAAGAAATTAACAAGGATTGGTGCCGTGTCTTGGGGATAGTTGCAAATGTCAATGTGCATGTGGGATTCACATGGCAAAAGAAAACAGAGAACATCTGCTAATATTTTTCTGATTGGTCGCTTCGCAAATATTCCACCATATATTATATAATTTCGACCAACCTTGTATTTGTAAAGCCTTCCGTAAAAAAAAACTTGTATTTGTATATTTCTCGGTGGTGTTGATATGTTATGTTTGTGTTGGTCGATGCATTCGGGGGCCACATGACTATTGGTACATGGGCCTGAGTTGTTCCGCGTGAGGTCCATGGGCCACATGACTATTGGTCCATGGAACACAAAAATGGTTGTTCCGAGTTTTGCTTCAAGTTGCTGTTTATAATGTGTTTCTAACTGCCCTTTATGGGGATTATTAATAAAAGTAAATATTATTTCTTTCAGAAAAACATAAGACAGACAACAGATTTCATAGTCACATTTTTGTGTTGGAGACTAATGGCATTGTTTTCTCTATGTACCCGTGGAATAGTAAATGTTTTGATGTTTGGAACTTGGAGGACATGACGTTATGCTTTTCAAAGAGATCTAAGCTTTGTTGGTTTATAGTTTTTCCCTATTATTTCAGTATTTTATGTAATTATGTATTGGGTAAATATTAAACTTTGGGTGTGAAGGCCGATTAAAATCTGTAGACATATATTCTAACTTCATTACAATACTCTCATATGTAAAATGGTAAAACTGTAAAAGTAAACGAAAGTCTTTACCCTGTGTTTCGAATATGTAAAGACCCATTAGATGCTGGGTCTTACGTTATGCAGTATGAGGCCCATTTACAGCAGTGAATTTTAAATGATTATGGGCCCTTATGATTCGAATGTGGATCTTTTACAGAATGGATGAGTTAGAGGCCTATTTAATATATTCTCTCACAGAATGGAATCTAACATTAGAGCACCCTTATCAGTAGAGATGCCAAGAAGAGTATCTGAGAACATTAAAATTAGTATTTTATTAATTTTATTTGGTAAAAGAAATATTTTTTAAAAAGTAAACTAGTATAACATGACATTTTCATAAACCCGTCTTTAAGAGGAGTTTTCAAACGAGAACCATATCTACCTTTTCTCACTTACTTTTGTTATGATTTTTATTTCACAGATTCTGCTCTTACAAATCAGGTCCATGAGATGAGTGTGTATCCATAAAGAAAAAGAAATACAATGCAAAAAAATTGTTTTCCTAAATGACTCGGAATATGATATATAATTTTCAGTTTATATTTTGTACCCTAATATTCTAAAATAATAATAAATTATGTAATTGTGGTTTACTTACAGGTGAGCTTCATATTTTTAAACAATATGGGATCAAAGTCTATCATACTACACTCTATATTGTATGACTACGCATATATAAGTTTATTGTTTATTGTCCATTGTCCATTTATTATCCTTAAACTCATCTTCTCTTTTGCGAATTAGTTTAGATTTTACATAGATTAGAATTAGGTCTGACACAGAAAACATAGGTTAGGATAACTAATAAAATAACAATAAGAGCATGATAGTGACAGTTATTGTAGACGACGATGTGTGCCAAAAGTTAATTGATGTGAAAATCAGCGTCAAGAGTCAGGACCCAGGTATCTTCCAGATCTTTAATTGCAAAAGGACAAGTTGTACTGTGTTCTATCAGAATGGTCCCCGCTCATGTTACGTGCTTTCATACTAGCTGATTCTTTATAGCAGTATTAATCGGGATCTCTTAAGTTGGAGTTTTTAGTTTTTTAAGAGATGTATCTTAACTTTTAACTAAAAAACCTAAGAACCGTCTCTTAAATAAGAACCATAAGAGTTGTCTCTTAGCGGGAAAAATGTAAAAAAAATAAATTAAAAATTAAAAAGACAAATTTTATGTTAAGAACCCCACCTTAAGAGACCCAGATTAATCATGACCTTAGACCATCATTAACGGGAGGTAACTAGAAGGGTTTTTAAGGGGGGGCCCACCACTTTTTCAAAAAATCAGTAACAAAAGTGATGAATTAAGAATCGATTGTTAGTTGATTTTTACACTGTTTGCGGGCCCCACTGACATGTGGCGGCCCGCAATTTGTTTGTTTTTTAATTTTTTTTTTAAAATTAGAAAAAAAAAATTAAGAAACCAATAAAGGGTTTCAGCGATAATGATGCTCTTAGAGACCATCATTTTTGGTGAATAGTATCTCACCAATTATATTAACATTTAGATAGATTTTTTTTTAAATGTTCAAAATTAAAAATATTTCAAATGAAAAATTCTCACATACATTTTTGAAGGTTTTGAAATATTTTATGTTTATATATATAATAACAAAATTATGTATTATAACATAAAAGAAAATTATCTAGAATCATGCTATAAGTATATAATCATGAACAAAAAAAATTGCAGAATGATTATACAAACCAATTAGTTGACGGAGCATTTATTTTATGCATAGCATGTAAATTATTTTTAAAATATCAAAAAAGTGAAGACATTAATTTTTTGAAAAATCTCAGATAATAATCGAACTAACTAAAAACTCAAATATAGTTTTAAAAGAATGTTTTCCTTTTAGTAAAAAAAAAGGAAAAGAAGAATTTTTTCCCATGTACTACTGCTTATAATATCCTTTAATGTCAAATTATTGAGTAAGCAAAACAAAAACAAAAGGTTCGTTTATACTATATACAAGGGGACCTATTTATAAAAGTTGATAAGGAAAGATTGTGATACCTAACAAAATGGAAAGACCTCACAGTGATGATAAGAGACTAGAAGGACAAAGATGGGAAGAGACACACCGACTATACTATGCCGAATCAAAAGAGAAAAGAAAGGTCATCGATTATCTTACCTCTTTTTTAACTTGCTTTCAACCACACACACATGGACACACTCATGCATACAAAGACGTTTAGTAGTGTAAAACCATATATATTTGGTAGACAAGGTTTGCATCATGGCTTGCGTTTACAAGTCCTTCGAGTCACGGGAGTCCATTGTCACTAATAAGTTACAACGACTCACTCTATATTACCTAAATGTATTATAATTTATAACCCAACAATCTGAAAATCGTATACGCCTTAATTGTATGATTAAGGTCGAAATAACTTTACTACTTTAATAACAGTACGTAGAATTTTTTTGCTTGTTTGAGAAGAGAGATGAAACTTTTACAATCAAAATAGAATCATAATAATCTGAGTTGCTTTATTACTAAAACCATTTTTCTTACATCAGTTTCTATGAAAAGCCGATAAGCTCTAGAGACTAGAATGATTACATAATTACGTTGCACATTAGGTATATATATGCATACAGATATTTTTTGTTATATTCTGTTATAACATTTCCGACGAGGAGATGTCACCAAAGATCTCAACAATTAAAAAAACGCAATTATAAAACAAGAGCATCTCCATTAGGCTACATCCATCATACCACACAACATGAGATAGATAGAGAGACCAAATACGAAACTAGAAATATTATCATCAAAAGTTTCTCATATAGTTTCTCAATATTAAATAAATGAGGTTTCTTAAACAATAATTTGTTAGAAACCCACCAAAACTTTCTTTTCCACATGTTTAATAATAATGGTTTCTTTTCATAAAACATTTTAAGAATTTAGTTATAGCAAAATATGAGTATTAATTACTTGAGAATTTCATGTAAGATACTTTTTTTTTTTGGATCAAACCATATTTTTCCATTAGAAACTTAAAATAGTTCAACTCCATAAGGAGAATACATCAAAGCCACTAAGGACTGAAGCATTACAAAACAAAAGATAGATTGACGATACACATCACTACAATAGACCATAAGAAATCGAATAAGAAAGATTTCAGAGTCTTCTTGGATAATTGCATACAGTGTAACCTCAAGGGTCACCAACACTGCGACAAAGGCAGAGAAGAGCATCAGCCAGGAGGAAGATCCTTGCAAAACTAGCGACGCTTGAACATCCAATTCACTCAACGTAGGAGGAAATATTAGGAAGAGAAAATGCTCCACTAAAGAAGCCATAGGATAATGAAATCCCGCCATAAACCGATTCAACGAGATAGGCATAACAAAGAGTTTTCCTTTCATCTGCCACCAAGAAGGATAACACAAAATCACAACACCAAAAGTCGGATTGAACACAATAAGGAGACTGCATACTGCAGTAAGAGATCGCACTAAGACGATATAAGAGCCACCAACGGGCATAAATGTAGAACCAAATGAAATCGAATTCATTGGAACATTGCAATCTAGATTCATAACCAATAAATCTGGTACCACACACACAACAAACTTCTTAAACCATTCTACATGAGCACAAGTTGAGGTTGAGGAGAGGCAAACCAGAATGAGTGGGAGGGTAGGCAAACCAACATGAACAGAGGAACAATGACTACTCCATTCAACACCCATGTTAAAAAACACACTGCATACTGCAGGATACCAACATTTAGAGACAAAGCTTGTGTTACCATAAAACACAAGAGAAACAACACCGTCACAGTCCAAGCTAGGAAAAGAAGTTTTCAGATTTGGAGCTTGGGAAAGCCTTTGAGAGAGAGTGAACAGTGTGTCGAAGAACAAAAGAACGAGATAGACAAATTCGTCGGGAGGATATGGTGGTTCAGGCGGAGAGAGAGCTTCAAACGGCCCAAGAGAAGACGAACGTGGCGGCGGATCTGGAGGAGGACGGAGTCGCGACGGAGAAGGCGGCGGGCGGGGTCGCAATGGATGAGACGAAAACACCACCGGAGCCATGGGAGAGGAGATCTGCTTCATATGGTTGGAGAGTGAGTTACAGAGCTCAATCTGTTGATGGCATCCATGGAGGCTGCACCTGGGAAAGCGTGCCAGAGAGAAAGTAGGGTTTTCTCTGTGCTACCTTTTCATGTAAGATACTATTCCGAAGTGGTTGCTCTAAGAATTGTATAATCGTCTGTTAGGTTCGACACGTATCGTTTTAGACATGTAGGTCCCTTCAATGATTTGGTATGGTAAAGAGTATCTAATTCCGGTTCAGCCCCCGACATGACGGCCATTTGAATATTTTGTTCGGTTAATTTGAATATCAATTTTTCAGTCTAGGAGAAAATGAGGCAAACGGAGAACTAGGACCAGTTTTGTTATTGGTTTACTTTGGTTTGAAAACATTTAGATATGATTAGATTTGTCTCTTTTCCTTTTTCTGTAGAACTTTACTTAAGAACAATAAAAAGGTAAATCGAACATGATTCATTTAGGTTTGGCTGAACTGATTTGAAAATATATGATATGATTAAATTTATTTTCTTTTCATTTTCCTATAAGTTTTTATTCGATGACAGTATTTTATTTAAGATTGAATATTATCAGGATACATATTGGTAAAACAGTGACACAAATTATACAAAAGTGCCTTTTTACCAAATTTTATTTTGGGATCAAATTAATCCCGACACAACTGAAAAATAAGATTTTTTTTTTGCTCTATAAAAGTAAAGTGGATATCAAACTAGCAAAATGATTAATATATATGTCCTTTTATGTGAAGGAACACATGACTAATAGAGTACATAAAAATCAACACTAGGCATATAATAATATCGAAAATAACCTATGATTTCGTTTAAAACATGTCCTAAGTTTCTGAGATGCTTAATCAGATAGTGTGAAGTTTGTTATATATCATTTTTTTAGTTATAGTTTTGTACAGTAAAGGAGGGACTCGGCTGGATGATTGATAGAAGGATTGTCTATCCTTTTTTGCCACCTCCCCGGCTCTACGGCCAACCAGACATGTTGCTTTTACTGTCTTTATTTTCTCTTGTGCGTTAGTCAAATCATGGATGATGCTTCTTTATTTGTTATAATCTCATTTCAAATAGCCACTCAATTTCGGGTAAATAACAATGGCACAAAAAGACCCGTCAATTATAACTTTAAATTTTTAACAAAGCCACCGAAATTGACGGTCTAGTATTAACTGTATTGATTGGAGTATAAACCTGCAAAAACATAGGGATTCGAGATGGATTTTGTGTCTTCAAATGTTTTTTTTTCAAAATGTCATATATAAGAAATATGTAACATCCGGAGTTGTGATAGGTGAAAAAGACTTAAGAAAATTGATTTAACTATCTATGTCAACAAAATTGACTTATTTTTTCTTTCACACATCCGTTTAGAACTCCAGGATTAAACATGCTTATTCTGGAGTTCTAAACGGATGTGTGAAAGAAAAAATAAGTCAATTTTGTTGACATAGATAGTTAAATCAATTTTCTTAAGTCTTTTTCACCTATCACAACTCCGGATGTTACATATTTCTTATATATGACATTTTGAAAAAAAAACATTTGAAGACACAAAATCCATCTCGAATCCCTATGTTTTTGCAGGTTTATACTCCAATCAATACAGTTAATACTAGACCGTCAATTTCGGTGGCTTTGTTAAAAATTTAAAGTAGTAGTGAAAGAATGTGTGACCTGTCGGGAAGTGATTTTCGATACCATGTGAGTGAGGCCAAAACACGGAGAAATGTAAGGTGGTGATTGCAGGGTCAGTAAATAATGATTTCGAGCTTTGAAAAAAAATAATGCACCGACCGTTGGAACGGGATGAAATCCACGGACCGAGAGAACAGACGTAAGTGGCTCATTAGCTGTGGGCGGTCGGGACAATACAAAATATTTACGATGTTACTATACTTTTTGGTCGACAGTCTTTTATTAATGACGAAAGTCCAAAGGGAAAGGAAGACAATTATCGAACGAAATATATTCAACTTGTACATCATGTCTTAAAGGCTTTCATGTTGTTTTTGTAAAATAAAGGCTATAATGTTTATTTCTAAAATAGTGATATCTCTATAATATTATTTAAAATTTTAGTTTTCACGTGTTGTTAATAGATTAAATTAGTACTATTAATTTTCATTACTAATTTTTATTTCTATTTTTAATTAATTAAACTTATTTTATATTAAAATAACAAAAAAATATCTTAAATCTTTCCAAAACTATTTGAGATATTTATTTTTGACAAGTCACGCTTTAATTAGTATTGGTAAAGCAATTTACATAAGTGTATTTAACCATTATAACTAGAACTATATTAATGTAATTTGCGAAATGAAATAAAAATAAATAATTACGAGTTCTTGAGTTACATCATTGGAAAAATGATAGATCAATTAGACTAGAGCAATAATCTGGAAAAAAAATTCTAAGCAGTATATTCTATTACTTTTATAATTTAATATTTATTTAATTTTATTATATAAAAGAGTTTGAGCCACTGTATATGGTAAGTGTTGTGACATGAAAACCACATTTTATGTTCTCTTCCTTTTATCCATCTTCTCTCCTAATTGGTTTCTACTCTTTTATTCCAGTATGGTTATTAATATTTTTTGTTATCAACAAATGTATATAATACGTTTTCAATGATGTGGCTGTGGTTGACAAAAAAAAATTGATGTGGCTGTAGATAAAAGTGGGACTAACCGGATCTGGATTAGTTGAATTCGTAATTTTACTATTTGGAGTCGGATTGGTGCATTTTAGATATCTGAAATTTGAATATCCGTCTAAATATTGTGATGTTCGCGGGTATCTAAATTTAAATCTCAATCCATAAAAATAATTAAAAAAATTGAAATACAAAAATTGTAAAAATAATGCATAAACTAAATATTTGTACAAAATTTATAAATATATATGACATCTAATATATTAAAATTAAAATAAAATATTATAAGGTTTATTTTATGTCAACAAAATTAATACATCAAATATAATTATTAATAAAATTTAAAACTTAATATATTTTGAAAATCCGGATATCTAGACATAAAATGTAAGAAATCTGGATCCGATTTTGATGGATCCGAGATTTTACTATTCGGATCCAGATTCGACACTCCTGATATCATATTTTCAAAATATATTGGATCGGATCTGAATTCCGAATAATAAATCTATATGCCTTCGTCCAAACCTATTTTTATTTATTGCCTTCCAATCATCTAGACCCATCCGAACATTATTACAAACTGTGTTTATTTAAATTTTTTTAGCATGTACCAAGACTGTATTGTATAATATGACATCCTTTTATCCTTTTGTCTTTATTCTCCCATCTTTTTCACATTCATTATTGGTTTAAATTCCCCTACCATTTTCAGAAGTCAATAGACATCTATATTCGTCATTTGAAATCATGTTATCTTTAAATTAATGCCGACGTATTCTTCATTTAAAATAAATTTATATACATACCTAACACGTAGTAGTATATTTAACAAGTTTACAATCATAAACTGCCTTGAGAAATAAAATATTTTCAAAAAAAATTCACATATATTGATCTCTTCGTCAAAAGAATATTTCCATCCAAAACACTTTATTTGTTTAAAAATTTATACTTTTAAAAAATCATAGTGACTTTTCATTTTTTTTGAACTATTTAAAAATTAAAACTTCCTTCCTCACTATATATTTAGCAGTATATTATTTATATGCATACTAATATATATAGCCATAGTAAAAATGTATGAGACCTTTAATCATTAAAAATAGAGCAACACTTTTTTATAAAACATAATTATTATTAAATATTTAAAATTATAATATCTTTTCTATATTTATCTTTTCTATATTCATCAACCATATCCTCTATATTATTTAAAAAAAAATCTAATGAATCTGGTCTTTGATTATGATATTTTATCAACGTTCAATCATTTTTTTTATCACCTCTATCTTTCTATCCTATAATGTGATTATTATACTCCCTCCGTTTTTTTATATTTGACGTTCTAGGATCATGCACATAGATTAAGAAACATTTAATTTTTTATCATTTTCTAAACAAAAACATCATTAATTGTTTACCTAACCACAATTCAACCAATAATAAAATAGAATGTATAATATCATTGGTCATCTAGCATTAATTAGTAATAAATTTTACATAGAAAATTGAAAACGTCAAATAATTTGGAACAAAAAATTTCTCTCAAAACGTCAATTATTAAAAAACGGAGGGAGTATATGATTGTGACATAGACCACACCCAAAAAAATGGGATGACATTTAATTTTTTCGGAAAAAGTAATTACGATAAAAACAAAAATAGTCATGATGTGTGGTAATTGGAGATCGCCTAAAACATTAAATTAGATTATCGGGTCAATCCAACTACTAGTTCGTCTTCTCGTCATTCCTTTGAAAGTTGTAGATGTTGGGGCCTTTAATCATGAGTCTAAAATACTCCTAATTGTTAAATAATCTCTAATACAGCTGCCGACGTGTTAATGAGTTTGCCACTCCCTTCCCCCATAGGAGACTGGTCTGACCGTCGGGGACAGATACCATGAGAAGCAAACTTATTTTTTAAATATAGATGATACTGTATTACAATAGTGATTATAAATAAATGCTTTCATAATTCTTTTTTCTCTAACGGTTTACATAATTCACAAAAGGATAAAATTAGATGGTGCAAATAATTTAACCATCAAAACGAATTTAACCAAATTGTAATCCACTCCTTCTCGCCCACGAGTTTTCTAATAATTTGTACATTACGAGTTATGGGTGACCTAACTTCTCTAGTGTTAAACACAAATGCAAACCAAAGCCAATGAAACGATCCACGTCAACTTCCTTAGCTAAGGCCACCGGTAATGTTTTACTAATTATGCTTGATGCTTCACTAATCATATTTCCACCAATAATTTTTTTTTATTGAAAAACAAAATAAAAATTCTAACTTTTTTTATCACAAAAATAAATTTTAAAGAAGAATGATTGAAATAAGTTTTATTAAAAAATGTAAATATAAATTTATACCCTTAGGTTAAATATTCTAAATTTAGGGTTTAGATTTATAAGGTGTAGTTTATGTAAAGTTTAAAATTAAAAGAAAATTAAAATATATATATTTAAAATTTTAAAATAAAAGAATTATTTCGTTCATTTTTTACAACTATTTCTGTGACAAAAACATAAAAATGATATTTGAGAAAATTGCTTAAAACAAAATCTCTCCACTTTTTGGATCAAACTCGAAAAGTCGTCCACATATTGTGTAACATTGTTTAAAAAATATGAGGTGATGTAGATTAAACCAAGCCTTGTTTTTTCTAGCTAACTTTACGAAAAAGTCATGTAAAGATTCAGTTTACAAAAAAAAGACATGTAAAGATAAAGATTTAGAGATGATGTCTTTATGGATATAATAACACAACAATACATGAAAGAGTTTTTATTTCATGAACTATTTGTCGGCTCAAAATAATTATATAATTTTTGAAAAACACGGTGGAAATAAAATGGGTAGAAATCGTTGAATAATTAAGTCCCAACACAATCTGGCCAGATCAAGAGAACCGAATTTAAAACAAGAAAGTGGAGATCACAATCCAAAAACCAAACTAAATAAATAATACAAAAAAATAGAAGCAACTAAAGAAATTAAAGGGCAAATGTGTAGTGTGAGGAGGTTGAAGATTGCTAGGCAAGTTGACATGTCACCCATATCTGCCTTCTTCAAACAAAACATGGAGTGGGAGACAATTCATGGTCTCTTATTTAAATTAAAACGATGTATAACTGTAGAAATAATAATAAGTGAATTTGGAAATGCAGTCAATAACACTTAAAACGATGTATAAACGTAATAATAATAGTAAGTGCATTTGTAAATGCACATCTGGATACTAAAGTTCAGAACCAGATGTCATTGGCTACCGACAAAACAAAAGTTTTAAAGAAACTGACATTATTAGACTCAAATTGTATATGCTTTTTGAACGACCACAGTAAAAATCTTTTGACGAAATCTCTTACCAAAAATAATAATATTATAATAAAAGATTTTTTTCAAATTTAAAAGATTCATATAAAATTTTCATTATAATATTTTTATTTCTAAAAAATTCTTTTATTAGAATATTATTGTTTTTAATGAAAGACTCTCATCTAGAGATTTCTACTTTTAAATTATATCCTTTTACAGAACTGTAATAAATAAAGAAGTGCATTATTACATCAATGTTAAAAATATATGATTACATCATATTCCCTCCGTTTCATAATAAGTATCGTTTTAAAGAAAATTTTTTGTTACAAAATAAGTGTCGTTTTCGACTTTCGATGCAAAATTTATTAATTTTATGCTGCTGTTTATTTTTCTATTGGTTAAAATAGGGTTAGGTGTATAGGTAATTGTGTTTTTATATAGAAAATATGCAAAATTAATTGTTTTCTTAATCCGTGTGTAAAAACCTAAAGTGACACTTATAATGAAACAGAGGGAGTATATGTTTTGAAAATGAATTTTTATGTTAAAAAGTATATTTATATCCAGATCACTTTGTGAGAAAATACACTAAAAATTATTCTATCCATTTTTTAAAAATGTTATTTTAAAATTTTCACACAAATTAAAAAATTATTCGAAAGCATTTATATTCTCTTTAATTACACATATTTAACTAATATTATTTTAAATAAATAAAATTATTTATAATTTCGATGTAGTTCATAATTAATATTAAGTTGAAAATAAACTCTTCTTTTTTAATATAATTCATATTTTAAAAAAATAAAATCGTTTCTAAAGATACATATTTTACATTTTCAATACATATAATAATTATAAATTATAAATTTCCAAGACATTTTGTATTTATCAAATTTTTATTAATTAAAAATTATGAAAAATAACTAAATATAAAAATAATATATTTATTAACATGTTTTTTGATATGTATGAAACTTTAAAATATACGCTATTTTGAAACAAATGAGTATAATTTTCATTATAATTCTAAAATGATATTTTTTCTGTGATAAGAAAAAAGGTTAAAATGACATTTTTAAAATATTTATAGAAGAATATCATTCGGTCAAAATTAATATAGGAATTCATGGAGTGGGAAGAATAATTGCAAGTGGGATGCTCATTTGGTCAACCTTTGTAAGTGAGAAAATAAAAAGGCGAGAGAGATGTGCCATCATAATTTCCATCCTTGTTTATCAAAAATACAAAAATCCACCCACCCACCCACCCATAAAACAAATAAATCAACAAGAAAAAAAAAATCTCTCCTCTCCTTAAGAAGAAGCCTCTTGGTTTCATTTAGACCCAAGTATCTTCCAAACTTCACCAAAAATAAATTCTTCGTAAACAATTTTGTTTTGATATTATTCTTGAGATCTTGAAGCTTTAATTACAAAGATCTTTTTCTTTTCTTCAGATGGATCTTGATGATTCATGCAACACAGGTCTTGTTCTTGGTCTAGGCCTCTCACCAACGCATACTAATTACAATCATGCCATCAAGAAGCCCTCGGCCACCGTTGAGCACTATGTCGATCCGTTGTTGACCCTAAGCCTCTCCGGTGAGAGTTACAAGACCAAAACGGTTGACATGACCGTGTCCGGCGTTGGAGACCAGATTTGTCGACAAACTTCGTCTCACAGCGGAATCTCATCGTTCTCGAGCGGAAGGGTAAAGAGAGAAAGAGAAGTTTGCGGCGACGGCGAGGCAGAGGAGACGGTGAAAAGAGTGGTGTGTTCGAGAGTGAGTGATGATCATGATGATGAAGAAGGTGTTAGTGCTCGTAAAAAGCTTAGACTTACTAAACAACAATCAGCTCTTCTTGAAGATAGTTTCAAACTACATAGCACTCTTAATCCCGTATGATATAGTATATTATTTCCTTTAATTAATCTAATCAATTTCTTCTTATTTACATTAATCGTATCTTGATTATTTTTTTATTTATAAATTCACAGAAGCAAAAACAAACTCTTGCGAGACAGCTGAATTTAAGGCCAAGGCAAGTTGAAGTGTGGTTTCAAAACAGGAGAGCTAGGTAAATTAAAATTGATTAATTTTTAAGAAAATTTTATATTACCCTTTTTCTTATATATATATATATATATATTTAAAAAAATTGGTCAGGACAAAACTAAAGCAAACAGAAGTGGATTGTGAGTTTTTGAAGAAATGTTGCGAGACTTTAACGGACGAGAATAAAAGGCTTCGAAAAGAGCTTCAAGATCTTAAGGCTTTAAAGATGTCTCAACCTTTTTACATGCATATGCCGGCGGCGACTTTGACGATGTGTCCTTCTTGTGAGAGACTCGGTGATGGTGCTGGAGGAGACGGTGGAAGTACGGTGGTGGTTGATGGAGGTACGGTGGCGAAGGGAGCTTTCTCCATGGTCACAAAACCTCGCATCTACAACCCTTTCATTAATCCATCTGCAGCTTGTTAATTACTTATTAATGAATTTGTTTTTGGCTTTTTAATATCTAATTAGGAATTGGAGCATAGTCTTCATAGATAAGACTCTTCAACGATCCCACTTTATTTTTCGGTGGGATTGTTTATTGTTGGTTGATGAAGAAAAAAATAGCTTGTAATTATAGTTTTAAATTTGTAGAGAAACAAACAGAAGAAGATATATAATACTAGTAGTACTTACTAATCATCTTCTTTTATTCTTTTCTTCAATTATATCGTTAATAATATAATTTGTTTTGTAAAAGACATGAATAAATATATCTAATAAATTTTGTACAATTGCAGTGATTTATACGACTTCCTTAACAAATAATTATTTGTTCATGCGAATATAATTATTGATTTGTTATAATTAGATATGGGTTCTAATTTTGGTTTACACTTACAATGACAAACTACTAAAAGTGATATCGCTCCTTCCTTAAGTTGAAAGGTCTTTTAAGCGTTCTTACCTCTTATATTGATTCTATAAACGGTAAGATCGTATATATATACATGTATTTGTACAAGTATCCACTTATATTTTGTATATACAATTTTTGTACAGGTCTATTTCTCTACTAGCCGTCCCATCTAAATGAGACACTGGTGCCAACTTGGTTTTGTATTTAACAACCAAAAATGGAAATATAATTGATTGACATAAATTTCGTACCAAGAAATAAAACACTTATAACTAAATAGATGGGAAATCTCGAAACTTAGGGAAGGTAAAGGTTGTGAAAAGAAAAATGGAAGACGGTTAGTCAACCGGTAAGCCAATATTGTTTTTATGTCAGAAGAAAATGAAAGTTTAAAATTACATATTTATTAATTTTGTCTCCAGAGACAATGGGTTTTGTTACTAGATTATCCAAAAGGAGCAGAAATTGAAAATAATCATTTGATGTGTGTGAATGATTTTAAGTGAGGGAGATAAAGGGTGTGGGGCGAGGAGGTTAGCTCACGTGTCTTGATACACTTCCTTAAACTTAGACCTTTTAAATTTATTCAGCCAATAATAACAATAAAAGATAATTTATAAAAGAAAGCTTAAACAATACAACACACAATGCCTAAACGTGTTCGCATAGGTAGCCAACTATCATCCATAAAGATTATAACAGTAGAAAACAAAATAACAGAGTCAAATTACAAAGGGAAAATCGCATAAAAAACCTTGAAAGTGGCACTCATTGACATTTTAAACCTTGAACTTTTTCGACTATCACTTTAAACCTTCAAATTGACATTTGTATCACAAAAAACCTTCAACTTGGCTTACTTGTTCATCAAGTAAAAAGTTGACCTGTTCAACAGGTAAAAGTGATGATGTGTAAGTTTTTTCCGAAAAATAATAATTATTTAATTAATAAAATAAATAAAAAATTAAATAAAATTCAGAAAGAAATAATATAAAATCAGAAAACTATAATAAACATTCAGAAAATTAAATATAATTTAGAAAATAAAATAAAAAATTTAAAATAAATTAGATTAAATTAAAATACATAAAATTAAATGAAAATTGAGAAATTAAAAGAAAATAAAAAGCACAAAATTCAAAAAAAAAATTCCAAATATTTTTTTTAATTACAATTTTTTTTAAATAGATTTATCATCGTTGACAATAACAATTTCAAAGATATTAGTTATGGTGATGGTAGTTTCTCACATAACCATTAACAATGACGTTTTAGACATATCTTTAATGCTAATTTTTGACATCATCGTTAAAAATGATGGTAGATATGTCAATAACGATGTTTTCGATAACCATCATTTAAAACAGTAGATATGTCAAGTATTTTTTAAATGATAGATAATGTCAAAATTTTTGATGATGATGTCGGAAACTATCGTTAGAGATATGTTAAAAACATCAGTGTTAATGGTTATGTGAGAAACCATCATCGTCATTAGTGATATGTTTGAAATTGTTATTGTCACGATGATATGTTTGTTTTATTTAAAATAATTTTGTAATTTAAAAGAGAATATTTTTTTTTAATTTTGTGATTTTTTCTTTAACTTTTTTTTTTTAATTTTCTAATTTTTTTTTCATTTTCTATATTTTAATTTATTTATTATTTATTATTTGTTTTTTGATTTTGATTTTTTATTTTTAATTTTTAATTTTCTGGTTTTTTTATTTTTGATTTTTTTTTTGAATTTTTTTTGAATTTTTTCATTTCCATTCCAATTTTTTAGTTTTTCGATTTTTTTTTAATTTATTTTTAGTTAAATAATTATTATTTTTCGGAAAAAACCTACACATCATCACTTTTACCTGCTGGACAGGTCAACTTTTTATTTGATGAACAAGTAAGCCAAGTTGAAGGTTTTTTGTGATACAAATGCCAATTTGAAGGTTTAAAGTGATAGCTGAAAAAGTTCAAGGTTTAAAGTGTCAGTGAATGCCACTTTCAAGGTTTTTTATGCGATTTTCCCAAATTACAAAATTGGAAAGCCAAGAAAATAATCCTGTTTTACCAAAAAAATATTGAAACAATTAATTTAAAATAAATATAAAAATGTTCTTGAAGATTTGATGTAGTGATATGCTTTATTTTAAGGGGTAAGGTGGGACATGCTTCACGTGATTTTCTCTTCATTTTTATTCTCACGGCCATGCTATAGATATCTGGGATTAATTTTAGCGACTTTTCCATACTTCGTAATATACCTATATTATACACGTATAATCATCTTGTGAACTAAATACATGCAAACGAGACGTATTTGTCAACATATCTGTGAAGATGACAGTCAGAGATATTCATAAAGTAAGACCATGATTATAGGGGGTTTCTTAGGGGGGTTTTATAGAGTGGAAAAGGGAGTGGACCCCACAAAAAACAAAAAACTACTCCCCAAAATCACTAGTTAAGAGCAAGTTTATTGCAAGGACAGCTAATGGGGTCCTTGTTTTTTTTTCTTTTTTATTTTCTTTTTTTTTTTGAAAAAAAAATTAAAAGCACCAATCGCGGGCCGCCACGTGTCAGTGGAGCCCGCAAATAGTGCAAGGACCAAGGAGAGAGGGTCTCTTAATTAAGGGATTTAAGGGATGGTTTTTGGGGGATTTAGTGGGTCTCACGCCTTAAGAGACCCACTAAGATCCCCCAATAAACATGCTCTAAGAACCGAATTTTTGGGGGGTTTTACACTGTTCGCGGACCCCACTGACACGTGGCGGCTCGCGATTGGTTCACTTTAAAAAAAAAAAAAAAACAAAAATAAGAAACCCTATTAGGTTTCTGGGTTAATGATGCCCTAATTACTTGATTCATGAACACACATAAAGTATCATATTCATAATATTCATGAATCTTCCCATTTCAAACGTACATGGATAATACTTGTGTGGATGCAGTTTTTTTTTTTCTTTTTTTTTTGAACATTGAATGCAGTTTATCTTAGCCCCTAATAAATACCATTATGGATGGAGTATTTTTAACATTTCAATGCAAAATCAAGAGATGTTATGTCTTTCAAACCAAGAGGTTAGTGCACAAAAAAAAACAAGAGGTTAGAGGTAAACTTATTTCGATCACGGCTAACGTTTAATAAAATCATTTAATATACATATAGGTTGTATAGAAGGATTTCCACGCTTCCACGTCGAAAAAGATATGTGGTCGATCTCCATAAGTAATATGGATGTTTGTTTTCATCGTAGTAAAACACTTATGTAATGTGGAAAATAAGGGTTTAAGATTAATTTATTGTTTGTGTTCAAGTATAATATTAACAGAAAATTACCGTGTAGAATGTAATGCATGTGGAATAATGGAGGAGGAGATGCCGAGAGAGTCCAGAAGAAAATCATAGGATTGGTGAACCATAAATTATGGTGGTCGACCATTTAATGATGAGATGACTTTCCGGGTAAATCGGTTACTTTTATCCGAAAAATCTATTTTCACGGACTCATTCATCCATTTGATGATGATACGTAGCACCATACATATGGCGACCAAAGTCTCTTTGAAAGTTGTGCAAGCTTGAACAGGGTTCCACGTGTCGATCCCAGGAAAGTGAACCAGCGACATGGGTTTTGACACGCGGATCTCTGTGATGTTGTAGACACGGCCGAATCTAAAAATTTGGAGACTAGAAACATTTTTTAAAAAACTTTAATAATTTTTTTTTCATAATTTGAGAATTTATGATTATGTAAAAAGCTTTCAAAATTTTTGGAGAACAAAATTAATGTTTCAGTAGTCTATGCCTAGATTTTGTCCTGGTGTGTTGATCTGTAATCTTCCAGATCTCTATTTTTGTGGGTTGTTTTGAATTAGTGATAAAGTAACTTAGAAAAAAAAATTAGATGATTAGTACATAACTTTTGCAATATACGTGGCCGTTGTAGCAAAAGGTAAAATGTTCAAGCAAGCTAAGACAAACGATTTAATATTAGACGGGCCAGATTCTAGTGAAACATATCAAATCGGCCGGAATCGATAATTAAATAGAGTACTTGTATTTTATTTATGATATGAGTGTATATTATGAGTCGTATTATAACTCTATTAATCAGTAATGCAGGTGACTCATTTTGTTTTACGTGTGCATGGAGTGTAATTAGTGTTAAAGTTAGTGTATTAAGAACTCCAAATGACATGTGTCAATTGCTGATTAAATTGTCGGCTTGTCGAGTTCTTGCTCCCGACTTTTCATTTTAAAACGTACTACTAATATTTTTAATCACTAAATCTGAATTTGGTAGAAGACTGAAGACTTCTATCTCAGAAGAAAAATTTGGTAGAAAACCCCAAAATATATACTAGTATTTTTTAATTCCTCGAATAACAAACGTAAGTTATCATAACAACTCTCTTGTCATTCCTAAGCTTTATACGCGTTGTCTTACCAATATGAAGATAATAGTATATATATATTTTGTTTTATCAATTTGATTACAACTTAATAGTATTTTTTATTTTTAATTGCTTTTCAATCGGTCTTTAATCCGCTTATTTAAATAAATATTGTTTTAGAGTTTTTTGTATATGAATCAGAAAACTGTTGATTTCACTTGAGTTAGAAAAAAATGATGTGTGGAATACATTTTTACCCTCACCATAAGAGTAATTACCTTTTTTGATAACCCAGTATCCGACCACTAAGCGTGATCGACTAGCCCACCGGGCTTAAGCCCATGCCATGACAAGATTTTTAAGCGTCCACTTAAGAGCCCCTGGTTACGCTAAGTGGTCTGGAGCGCCACACCAACTCCGCATGTAAATTATGTGGTGGCCGGGGTTCGAAGTCGGGTGGCGGGCACCTCAGCCGAAGTTCCTTTACCACCAGGCTAGGCTACGAAGCCCGGTTAAGAGTAATTACCTTACGAGTCAGTTTGTCAGTATAATCAGCAAAATAAAATATTGTTTTGCCTTACTTTCGATGTCTTGGCGATCTAACATTTGTTTTTTTTCCTTTGTTAGTATTAATTTTAACTTGAAATACAAGGTGGAATGCGACCGTGGGATACAATTGCCTGCAGACTACAGTTTGAATGACAATCTAACATATCATAAACAATAATCAATGATTCTGAAATAAAATTCCTTCAATTGGTTTGAAAACATACGGCTATAAATGCCCATTATGTGGGTCAATAAAATGTGAGTATAGGCCTATTATAGGCCCATGATATGGTTTAGACGGTCATGGGTTATGGTTTTTATGCCCACACATAGAATAGGGTTGAGAAGCTTGTTATGACATGCACACTTCAATTTGTCACAAAAACATACACTTCAATTTAAATGGAAACTAGATTCGGGGAGGATATATTTTTTTGCTTTAAATTATTTTTAGGAATCTTAATTTATATTTCTATCTTTGGTATGATATTTGTGTTTAATATTAATTTAATTTATTTTAATTTTTGATAATTATATAAAATATGTCAAGAAATAATTATATAAATTAGTGGATCCCTAAAATTATGGAATTAAAGTGGTGATTTATTTTGTAACAATTATAAAATATATGATTTATATTTTAAATAAGTAATGTTAGAAAATAGTTGTTGAACTATATATATATATATATATCAATATGTCATGATTTTGTTTTAATAAAATAGATTAATACATTTCCTTCAACCATCATATGTTCGACCAGCTATATTAGTCTAGTGGCTAGTAATCGAAAATTAACACATTTATAAGAATTTACTTTATCACACAACATAAATATTTAATCTTGAATCAAAAGGAAAATGTTTACAGCGGTTAACTGCACGTAGCAAATTGAGGATATAATTGTTTTAATCATTGGAATAAGAGTTGGGAACAGTGAGCGAATCTGTTAACAGATTTACATGAATAAAAAATCTACATATCTATGTGATAAATTATAGTATAAATTCATATGCTATTCCACTACACCCAATATTCCAAAGATAGACAAATGTTTTTCTTCTAAGATACGAATAAAAATGGTCTAATGAATATGATAGCACCTTTATATGCTTCTAGTTCTTTCCGGTAACGGATGTTCCGGCATTATTTTTTCAAAACTCTGGCCGTAACGCCATGTTCTTTTCAAAAAATCAAGGAAAATCTCCGATCAATGGAACATATTACAGCAAGATCGAGTGATTATACTCGTCAACCCTCTCCCTTCCATATATTTCCCCAGATCAAGCGACAGATAAAGGAAGATGTGAGAGATTTCCATGTGATCCTCACAAATCAACCCAGAATCTTTCAAATATCTTCGGAATTGATCTGCAAAAAAGGAAATCCTCTCTCCCCAAATCACCATGCCTCGGCAATTAACTGTCGGTGGAGTCAAAATATAGAAAGAAGCCTTATAATCAGAGCACCATCAAGAACTCAGATCAGTAGTTGTCTCACAATAACTCGTGATCCCTCCAATCACGCGAGGTTTTTGGTATCTAAGAGGTCTACTATGAGGAATCACATACCGCAATTAACGGCCATCAATCTCGACCATCATTACTCCCCGAAGATATCTCTCCAAGGAAAAGGATTCGAAACCTTAACGGCGGAGACGACACACATCTATATATATATTTAGCAAAACCAAAAGGAAAAATCTACCTTTTGCTCCACTCCACCAAACTCCGACTCCTTTCTCAGAGATCATCACACAATAACCAGATGTCTCGCTACGCCGACCGTGTTGCGATCAAAAGAAACTCATCGCTGAACCTCGAACCCATCGTCATTGAGGCTTTCGACAACTCGGATTTGCTTGCAGCGTATGACTTAACCCTCGTGGGCCGAGTGTTGAACACCGACCTTCAAGCTCACCGAGTCCGGGCGTTACTTGCTCTCATGCCGCAAGCATGGCAAATGGAAGGCCGAGTCCATGGTTCGGAGGCCGGACGTGGGAAGTTTCACTTCCGCTTCAACAAGGAGGAGGATCTCCAGACAGTACTGGAGAAGAGGCCTTTCTTCTTCGATCAATGGATGTTCCCATTAGAGCGTTGGGTCCCAAGTGTCAGAATGAACTTCCCATCTACGATGGTGTTCTCTGTATTCATAGAAGGAATCCCAGAACATTACCACAAAGAGGAGACGGTCAAAGGAATTGGTGAAAAACTTGGTGAGCTGTTAACATGGGATGTGAAGCAAGCCAAAGTGAGAGTTTCGGTGGAATGTGATAAACCCCTTCAATTTGAACGCAGAGTGCAATTCTCGGCAACGGGTGATGAGGTGGTGGTCACGTTTAAATATGACAAGCTGCAAAAATTCTGCTTCATCTGTAACAGGATGACTCACGACGGGAAACGTTGTCCCGATCTAGAGAAAGAGAGAGCCCAAGAGGCTAAACATGGATTCAGAGATAGGAATCTAAGACAACAAGAAATCCTGCGAGGAGAGCTGAGTCCGTACAATGGCTATGGGAAAACAACCAAGCACCAGAACAACCAGAGACCCCCAGTCAACCGTAAGCTCTTCGCAGAAAAGGAATCATCTCCAAAGGGAGTTCAGGGAGGTTCAGCGAAAAAGCCAGTAACAGAAACGACCAAGACGTGGGTTGTGAAATCCTTCGGTGAGAAAGCAAAACCTACCGCGGGAGACTTAAAAACGAAGACATCCGGTGAAGGGAACAAAATCGAACCAAGTAAGGGGAACTTCCAACCCGCTTCTTGGTATCGTGACACCAATTCAATCAAAGGAAAAGCTGTATCAGACCCCGGGAAAATAACAAGCAGAAGATCCCTCTCGGCTGAAAAACAAACCCTGAAGATTGCTGCACAAGGTAAGAAAGCCCCATCTGCCTGCAGTCAGGCATCGACAAAGCTTACAGAACTGGAAGAAGTAATATCTCCATTAAAAGACATGGTGACCATCAGAGGCTCCCATGAAACTTTGGATGACCGAGGCGGAAGAAGAGGAAAGAACATCAAAAGCCGTCTGGGTATGCGACCGGAAGATACCCTTGATATCTTGCAAAATTCATGTTTTTAATCTTACATTTTGTGTATAAAATGGTCATTTGAGTTAGTGTTTAGGTTCATATAGGTTGCATTGCATTGCATTTTCATATTTTCAGGTTTAGAGAAGTACAAGGGAAATTTTGGGAGCCAAATGGGTCATGAATTTTTCAAAGGAGTTAAGAATGGGCAGGGACTGGCCGCGGGCTACGCCGTGGCATACGCATGCCGCGGCAGATGGACGACGATTCGGGCAGGGTGCCACCGCGGGCAGCACCGCGGCAGAGAAAGGCCGCGGCCAGGAGAAGGTCACCGCGGGCTGATGGCCGCGGGTCACGTGGGTCGCGGGCATTACTCGACGAAATGGACAGGGACTCGCCGCGGGCCCCACCGCGGGTCAGGAGTGGTCGCGGTCAATGCTCGACCAAACGACCAAGGATTTTCCGCGGGCCCCACCGCGGGCAAATGAGGTTGCGGCCAAAAGGAGGAGAGCCGCGGGCATGTCGCCGCGGCTGATCGTGGGTCACGGCCGTCGCTTTTTATTTTTATGTTTTGGTTTATTCTGGTTTAATCTGGGTATTGTGATTGA